>CBVK0100306380.1:0-14566 GCA_900067695.1 Picea abies | reverse complement strand
CTTTATGAAATTTAAAATACTTCAGCTTACTACACTATATTGGGCATTCAATTACAACATACTATTCCATACACCACAACAAAATGGTCTTGTTTAGAGAAGAATTTTCAAATCAAAGGAAATGGAAAATGGTATGGTGATTAAGTCTTTATTATTGGGAGGAAGCCATTTATTGATCCAATTAAATAGTAAATCACACCCTTAGAATGGCTTTATGAAATATAACAATGGAAGAAGCATTGGCTAAAATTGTGTGTCCCGTTAAGTTTGTGCTATTCCTTCGAGTTGGAGACTGCCTATATGCAATTTGGTGGATTCTTCCATCTAGGGGGATGTCTCGAAGAATGTGGATAGGCTATGGATCCAAGAATCGACCATCTCACCATTCATTTATCCGGTGAACTTGGGTAACTGAAAACAAGTGCATGGTCAATGGAGTCCCGACCCAGTTGGAGTCGAATTAGTTCATGGAGATCCAACGCCAATTCTTCAATGAGAGTTGATGTCTTGGGCTCCTCACTGGAGACATCTCTTCAAGGTGGCATGCTCTACAAGCATGGAAGAGACCCTGAGAAGGGTGCACCAATGAAAAGGCATAGAAGAACCCTGATAAGGGTGATTAGGACGTTGTGAGTAAAGATATGAAGATCCCAATTATTTTTTTTGTGAGTCTGGTGGATGAAATTCAGTCTTCTCCTTCTTCTCTTCCTCTTCTCTCTGTGCAGAAAATTCTCCAAGGCACACACTCTGATACCGATTGATTTGATTGGAGGGCAAATTAAACAAAGGTGAATCACTTTAATGGAGGGCACATCATTTTTTGAAGGAAGGCACACTAAGTACCGGCGCTTCTACAATGAGGGAGACGTGCACATTCCTTTATCTAGTCACGCAAATCACTAAGACATCCCAACAACAAGTTAAAAACAAAGAGAAATGGATGACGGGGGAATTGACTGAACCAAGATGTAGGGCCCTCAAAAAATCCCATGCAACAACGTTAGTAGAAGTGAGGCGCACACAAGTTTGTTTGGTACGCAGTGATCTAAAACAATCATACTCAAAAAATGATTACACATAGAAGAAAGACAAGATTTAGAAAAATTTTCATGAATAGAATTAAAGAAATATGTCCCCTTTAATAATTCACAGAGACTCATTACAACGGTAATTGCAGCTTCTATTTTTATGCGATTCTTTGTGCATCCCCACTACATCACCTTGCTTACTTAGACTCACCAATGCTTTATTACAATTAAGTGACTGATTGACACTCACCTAGATAAGCAAACTAGCATGGAATTAATTCTCTTTATCGGCTTTCCTATTGCACACTGCTCAGTCTAAAGAAGGTTGATGTCCTTTCCATTGGTCCAATTGATCCCCTCAAAGTAGTTGACTTATTATTTATTCATGTTTGGGCTCCATTGTTTCGTCCCCTTACCATCATTTCGAATCAATAATCTCACTTTCTCAATCCTGTTTGGAAAACCCTTTAAAACTTGTATGGTTCCATCTATGTTATTCTATATTTGTCCACCCGCATACATTTGACTAGATAAACATGGTCATTGGGACATCAGTACACAGCTTCTACATCTATTGAAAAAAAAATAAGCAAGTGGATATATGTCTAGTGCTCGATATCACATGTATGACNNNCACTAGTCACCCTCCCCTTTTAAATTTGTTATGGGTATGAACCCATAACTCATTGCGAGATTCTAGTCACTCTTTCCTCATCTCAAACTCCACATCAAGATACAAAACAGAAACCACATTTGTTTAGGACCTTTCTAGTATGCATGATGAGGTCAAATAAGCAGTCTAAGCCTCGCAAGCGAAGTACAAAGTATTTTAAATTCCATATTTTCATTTTATATTAGAACATGATATGCCACTGTATGCATTTGTTGTTCCTAAAAAGAAAATAGTGATGCACTCCCCTCGAAGTGCATGCCCTCTTGCAAACTGTATGGAATATGCTCATGACTTCGTGTCAATCCCCAATGTCTCGATTTCTATGTCAAAAATTCTATATGAGAGGTTTTAAATACGTCCCAACTTTTCTTCATAAATCTGCTATTCGTCCTCCTCGATTTCTGTGAACTTTTCTGCTGTACGACCTCTAAAAACAAATTGTATTGTACCACCCTTTGCCGCCTATACTTTCTACCTCGAACTCCATGATGTACTCTAGCCTAGAAATTGATGCCTCAAGCAGTAAGTTTTCCCTCCTTCTCCAAAGCTCGACCTCTCTCTCTCTCAAAATTCTCCAAATTCTCATGAAGGAACGAAATAGGGGGTGCCCTCTTAACCTAACCGACTCAATGAGGGAAGTTGAAGGGTTTCTTAATCCAAGGGTTTAGATTGGAGAGGATGAATGGTGGATGTTGTAGGAAAATCTCCCCGCGGACAGGTAGATCGCCTCTAAGAGCTTGACCCTAACTCTAGACAGAAAATGCTTAACGTGGACACTGACTTCCTTTCAAATCTATCTAAACTAACACATGAGAAGGAAGGATGACAGAAGTACTTTCTTATCGACGTTTGTCCCTGCACGGTCTGAGTTGCGCTCCAATCCTTTGACAAACAAGATACAACCACTTCCTACTCTATTGATATTAGCTTGAAAATAGATCAATCATCTAATGATAAGTTCATGTGACATTAGACACAAACTATAAAGAAACAGGCCAAGCGTGTCATATTAATGAGAATAACGACAGCAGTACTCACAATCGTAGATGCGAATGCGACAGCTTCGTCAAGTCCCCTTCATCTAACCCTTGCCTGAAAGATCCACAACCTGGATAACAATAGCTTTACTGATCACTCTCCTTTGGCTGACTGTGTGTTTCCTCCAAGATCATAAGTTTCATATCAGTAGTTCTTCCCCCTTTCTACCATCTTAGAACCTGTTTATATAGGTTAAGAGGAGTTTAACCTCTTGAGTTATCTTTAGAACAAGTTGGGAACTTCCTCCTTAGATCAGGGATCTCTTGATCAAACCAAGAATTCAGATACAGCTGCCTCCTAATCTCGAAATATCCTCCCCTTATTCTCCTCAACGGGCCAACTACGGCCTTAGATTAGGCAGCGCTCCCTTAGAAGGGGCATCAGAGCGCTGTAGTGCTCCCTGGTAAGCTTTAGAAGAGCGCCAACTCTTTCAAGATGAGCAATGCTCCTTCAAAGGGGGCAGGGGAGCGTTATAATGCTCCCTGAAGCCTTGTAGGGGAGTGCTAGTGCTTCTAGGGCTGATATAGGGGAGCGCTCCTCCTCAAAACCTTTGTTTCAAAACTCTCTTCAGGTGTCAAGAGTTATTTGTCTTCAGTAAACCAGTTCTCCTTCTTCAAATCAATCATAAGAGATGATATAAGTGTCTACTTAGTGTCGTCGACTTGGCAGTATGTTTGAACATCATTTGTGACACTTGTAACCAACTTGCGACACTTGCGAAAGTTGTAAGGAAGATGGGACACTTACGACAATTGAGAGGAACATGCGACACTTATCCAGTTGAGTAATTTTGACGTGTAACAGATTACCGACGTGTAACAGATTGCCCCCCAAAGCATGAAGTTAGAAGATGTCATCTGATAACTGAAATACTTTGTAGATGTCGAAGCAAGGGTATAGACTCGGAGAACCTGACAGAAGCTGCACACAAAACATCCAACAAGTATCATGACATATTTTAAAACCCAAGGCAGGCATACCTATGCTTGGGTGATCAAGACTTAGCAAGATATGGCCTCCATAAAATACACTACGGATCCATAATCGTATTGATAAAAAGGTATAGCCACCGAAGATACAATGTAGATCTATACTCTGATGACTTGGACTGATCGTAGCCATGAAGAATACACAGTGGATCTACGAGATGACAAGACATAGCCACGACCAATACAAAGTGGATCTATGTTACAGTGTATGTGTTCTTTGTCTAATAGAAATTCCTTCGCAGCCTGGGCAAAGCACATATCAAAGTGATCACTCAACCCAAGGTCTTCTTACTGATCCCAATATGGTACGGATCTGATCATGTGAATAGATGTCTTGACGTCAAACATGGCAGAAACCACTTGATTACCGGCCAATGGTGTGAACCATTAACAAGTGCGAGGGAGATCACCATTAATGTCAATGATTCCCAAGGTACCCTAGTACATTCCAGCGAATGTGAATAGATGAGATGAAGTCAAAAACCCTTGGAATCATTCAATCAGAGGTCAATGATGTAAACCTACTGTTGAATGTGAGGAGGCCTACCATTGAGGCATGCAGGTCCAAAGTACTAACTAGTTTCTAAGTCTGATTCCCAAATAATGTGTTGGAGTCGACAGGAATAGACTCATCGATGGAGGGCCTTGATGTATCCCCCATCAACGAAATGAAACGGACATGGAGATGTGATTGGCAGATCAAATGGACATGGACTGACACAGGTTTTGAGCTAGGATACTTGGGATGGCTGACTCTTGAGGCGGATACTTCCCTTGAACACTGAGGCACAACAACAAAACATGACATGGACCAAAACTATGCAATGGATACTTTGACTTGCATCGAGTGACCCAAAGGAGCAAAAGGAACTCGGAGGATTGGCTCAGTGCAGAGGTTCAACAGAGTATGATATGTGCAAAGTGACAAAGTGTCTTGTTCAAGGGTGACTCTAAGAAGTGTTGGATGATGTTCTCAAGAGTCTGCTTGGCTTTCTCCTTTCAATTTTTCCCCCATCTAGATAGATGAGTACCTCTTTTTGATTTAATGAGCTCGAGGAGGATAACACATGCTCGATATAACTCACCTTCGGTAAGTCTCTCTTCCTTTGTTTAACGAACCGGAAGAAGTAAGGGTTCGATCCCATATGGGCCTGTCGATGTGTGTTTTAACGAGTCCAAAGACAGAAAACTCGAAGGTTTTTCAGGATTATAGAGTTTGGAAAAACACTTAAAAGAGAACTCTCCCAGTTCCTTTTTTGTACAATAGTCTAACGAGATCGAAAAAGGGGTAAACTATCGCTCGATAGACGCCCTTTCTGACCTTTTTAACGAGTGTGAAAGGAAGCAAGGTCACTCGACAATCTTTTCATATTTAGAGAGTCTGAAAAGGGTTTAAAGGAGACTCCAGGGGGGTTCCTTTTTCGTGTGTTTGTATCCGTACGGGTCCGAAAAAGAGATAAAAGTTTACCCGGTTGCATTCTCATGTATTTACGAGCACAAGAAAGAACAAAGACTAAGCTCGGTATGCCCACAGCTTGAAAGTTGGTGGCTTGACTCTAGAATGATCATCAAAGGCTGGAGACATGCCCCCCAAGCTTCAATTCATTCACTGACTTTGAGGTTGTCACCAATTTCTGTGCTAGATGGAGAAAAAGGATACAGGTGGATGAAATGAAGGTTAAAAAACGAGACCTAACGAAAGACTCGACTCGACATCTATGAGATCTGGCGAAAGACTTAACTTGAAGGGAGTTTGTTTCATTTTTTAATGAGCTTGACACAAGAAAATAACTATGCTCAAGGTTCCAGGTTCGATCCCTAGATTGTTGTTTCATTTTTTAACGAGCTTGCTACAGAGAAGAAAAACTATGCTCGTGGCCTCTGTTTCATTTTTTAATGAGATTTCCACAGAGAAGAGAAACTATGCTCGTGATGCCCCCAGCATGAAATCTAGTGGCCTCTGTTTCATTTTTTAACAAGCTTGCCACAGAGAAGAGAAACTATGCTCATGATGCCCCCAGCATGAAAGCTAGTGGCCTCTGTTTCATTTTTTAACGAGCTTGCCACAGACAAGAGAAGCTATGCTCTTTACTGTTTCTTGATCATGGCTTCCAAGAGGATAATGCTTTGGAAGGATACCATGTCAAGGGACAAAACTCAGTCATGGCTTCCAAGAGATCTTCATTGGATGGAAGAGAATCACTCTAGAAGGAACACATGTCGAGGGTCACGATAGGTGGAAGGAGATTAGGCTCCAATAATCCTACTGAAGAGATCACCATGTCAACTACCAGATCCAAATCGTTGGAAGTTGAGGTCATGGGAGAAAATGCCACATAATTGACATGTGGCGGGGGTGATACTGTCTGCATATAAGAACCACTTAGGGAGGTAACCCAGTTGGGGCCGTTGAATGAAAGTTGATCAATAGTCACAATTCTTCCATCATGAGGGAAAGATATCACATGGAAAAGAGTGGGTACAAGAGCTTTCGTAGCATAGACATAATCCCGCCCAAGGAGTAAAGAAAAATCCAAGGGGTCTCAGACTACCATGACATCAATAAAGACAGTTTTCCCTCCCAAAGTTACAATAAATTGAGGAAGGATCCCTAAAGGTTGACTAGTTCTTCTGTTAAAAGCTAACAGATTCTGTGTAACTGGTGCAAGCTGTGGACAACCCAAAGCGTACCAAGCAACATAAGAAAAAATATTAATGGATGCACCTTCATCTATCAACGTTTGAGGAACGTCCTGACCACGAACCTGTACTATAATTTGGAAAGGAATGTGGGAGGGAAGACAAGCTCCAGTTAGCGCACCCCAATAAAAAAGGATGGCATCATTACTTGGAGGGGGTTCCACAGGAGGAGGAGGAATGCCCCCAGGCATGGTAGAGTCTGTATTAACGAGAAAAACATGGGCAGTATCGAGTTTACTCTCTAGAAGGGGAGTAGGTTCAACCGATGATTGGATCGGACCAACCAACGGTGGACTTGGATAGACCACTTTGGCACTCTTCAGAGGAAGAGTGGGACTAACTGAGGAAGGGACTGGATCAATCACTTTGGAATTCCTCAATGGAGGAATGGGATCGACCGATGGTGAAACTGGATCGACCACTTTGGCACTCTTCAAAGGAGGAGTGGGACTGATCGAGGAAGGGACTGGATTAGTCACTTGAGATTCATTCTCCAAGGGAAGAATGGGGTCGACGGGTGGAAATGGATTGACCACTTTGGTGTCACTCTCTAACGGGAGAGTGGGATCGAACGAGGATGAAAACAGGTCAACCACTTGGGTGTCACTCTTTGGATGAAGAGCGGGGCTGATCAATGACAGAACTGGATCAGCTACTTGGGTTTGTGGTTCAATCGAGGAGGAAAGTAGATTGACCACCTAATCAACTGGACCGACCGGGGATAGAACCGGATTGACCAGTCCATCAACCAATGATGGGTCGAAAGAAATCTTACAATAACCTTTTGGAAGTTGAAGTTTTTCCAAAAGAGAAGAAGCCTCATCCATGCGAGGACAAAGGTGAGAGTAATGATTACCTTTACACAACATTCAAGGGAACTTGACAGTTTTCTTCTTCTTACCAACCTGAACATCACTAGTTGACGGGGTATCATCGACATGACCGACAGAGGCCGATGACATAGATGACCACATTTCTAAGACCTTGATAAGACCGGGGAAATCCCTCAGAAAGTGGTCACCCTTACAAAGACTCGAAGGGAATTTGGGTATTGAATTCTTCCCTTTAATCTTATTGATCTCATCAACACTCCCAGTACTATTAACAATAACTAGTTTCTTAGAGACAACATCTGATGTTGTTGGGGCCTTGGTCTTTTTCGGGCTCTTCTTCTTCTTCTCTTTTTGTTTCTTCTTCTTCTAATCAACCTGGCTACTTTCTTTAGAGCTTTCACTAGGCGAAGAAGGAGAAATGGAAGGAGACTTGATGGGTGAAGAAGGCAAAAAGTCGACATGAGGTTGATGTGTGGGTGGTGTATTGGCATCTAAAGTATTAGGTGCAACTGAAACATTGGGAGGATTTGGGATCACCAGAGTGGGGAACAACCAAACTGGTAATCCAATAGTGAGTCGTGGAAGACTCATTGTGGCAACATATGGAGGACCAAAGTTTCCAAATGAAGGAAAGGTATAAGGTTCCCCAGAAGAAGGGGTTCCTCCATTGGTACTCCCATGATTCGATGCCATTAACACTGACTCGACCTAAGGTCCACTAAGTAAAATAAACAACATACGCTAATAGAATCTAAGAATCACACCCAAGAAAACAAGACCTTCTCTCGATGACCGTACTAGTTGGTGATGAAATCCAACATCGCGTGATCAAGTCAAGAAGGGGCAGGGATAGGGTGGAACAGTTACAATGGCGACCTGCTTAACGGACTTACGCCTTGGTGCAAGCTTCCACGCAGTAATTGTGGATTTACCCTCCAAGGAGCCTGAGTGAGTTTGACCAATGTTTTCTCTAGGTACAGTGAGACTTCCCTTCACTGTCACCTTGTGTAAGACCCTAAATATTATGGCCACTAAGGTTACCAATTCGCAATCAGCCCCTGGGCGGGAAAAGTCGACAGTCCGATCCAAACATACGGGCAGGGTATCGAGCCCAAAATCAACTAAAAGGCTTCCACACAGTAATTGTGGATTTACCTCAAAGTGATCCCCATAATATGATCTAACCACCACAATCAGTTAAACCAGGGAGGGTTAGTCCCCGTAGCTCACCCGAATGCAACCTCGTGCGTAACCCCTGTGTGAGAGGGGTATCCCAGGAAGACTTATACGATAACTGGATTTGACTCTCCCTAACTCAAGATGCTAGTGTTTGTTTAGGAAACTTTGGAGAGTTATGCTCACAGCCTAATCCAAATTACTAAGCCTAGTCTACTATTGGTGGAGGATCCTAGAAAAGAAAAAGTTCTAAATAACTTTTAATTAGCGTTGATTTTATGGTTGTTCTTTACGCAAAGGGGTGCATGGAAGTGAAACAAATAGAATTATGACTCAGACCCAAAGAATGCAGTGAATATGATAAGCAGTCGTTTGTTTTCGATGAACATCTATCTAAGGGAGAGAGAAAGTTCTTTTCACTAACAAGCACAAATACAGAGTGTCCTCAAGCGATTCTTTTTCTCAATCAAATCCTGACGTAATGCTAAAACATTTAAATGCCGTCTAATATGCACAATCAATCATAAAGATGTCTTTTATTGTTTGCATATGAATGATGATCAATTCAACACAATGCTTGTCTTGCTAATTATCTTTCTTGTATGAATGAAAATCAAACTAGCTCAAGCAAAAGTCATACAAACAATACACCCTTTCGTTGCAATCAAAACGAAAAGCGAAAGAAAAGAGACAATCAAAGAGAAAAACAAACTTCACACCCAAAAGCAAAAGTTGAAGAACAATGATCTTAACTGAAATCGAGATAAATAGGTTTGTAGGCCTTTGATGACCTTCACCATGGTTTTTACTCAGCTGATGAAGAGACGAAAACAATGCATGGGTTTCAAACTTCACTCAACAGAAAAAACTCAATAAAAATAGTGAATAAGGCTACAAACTCCAACCAGTAAGATGTTTATTCTTAAAAAAATACAGATGTCAAGGCTGAAAGGGAAGAAACATTGACTCACAAGGTCACTCAGCAGAGGAGACACAGAGGCAAAACCTTGACAAAGCAATTCTGGAAGGTTTTTTGGGCCAAAGAGGGCTGACGCTCTGTTTCCAAAGGAAAGGAGTGTTATAGCACTCTGTGCAAGACTACGGGGGAGCGTTGGCGCTCTGTTAACACTAGGACAGGGGCGCCAGGGTCTAAAAACCCCAAAAATGTCAAAAAATCAAAAAATTGCAATCCAATTTCGACAATTATGCTAAGTATGATGGGGTAGGGAGCCAATCATCTCATGAAACTAATCAAAAGAGGATTGAACCAGGTTTGAAACAATCAAGGGAAAGAACTAGGTCAATGAGGAGAAAATCAAAACAAGAAGTTTCAATTTGAGGCTATCTCCCCAGTGGAGTCGCCAGTTTCTGTTGTAGGAAAATCTCCCTACGGATAGGTAGATCACCTCTAAGAGCTTGAACCTAACTCTAGACATAAAATTCTTAACGTGGACACTGAATTCCTTTCAAATCTATCTAAACTAACACATGAGAAGGAAGGATGACAAAAGTACCTTCTTATCGACGTTTGTCCCTGCACGCTCCGAGTTGCGCTCCAATCCTTTTCTCCTCGCTGAGTTCTGCAGAAAAACAAGATACAACCACTTCCTACTCTATTGATATTAGCTTGAAAATAGATCTATCAACTAATGATAAGTTCATGTGACATTAGACACAAACTAGAAAGAAACAGGCCAATAGAAAGAAACAGGCCAAGCGTGTCATATTAATGAGAATAACGACAGCAGTACTTACAATCGTAGATGCGAATGCGACAGCTTCGTCAAGTCCCCTTCGTTTAACCCTTCCCTGAAATATCCACAACCTAGATAACATCAGCTTTACTGATCACTCTCCTTTGGTTGACTGTGTGTTTCCTCCAAGATCATAAGTTTCATATCAACAGTTCTTCCCCCTTTTCACCATCTTAGAGCCTGTTTATATAGGTTAAGAGGAACTTAACCTCTTGAGTTATCTTTAGAACAAGTTGGGAACTTCCTCTTTAGATCAGGGATCTCTTGATAAAACCAAGAATTTGGATACAACTACCTCCTAATCTCGAAATATCCTCCCCTTATTCTCCCCAACGGGCCAACTACTGCATCAGATTAGGCAACACTCCCTTAGAAGGGGCATCAGAGCATTGTAGCACTCCCTAGTAAGCTTTAGGAGAGTGTCAGCGCTTTCAAGATGAGCAACACTCCTTCAGAGGGGGCAGGGAGCGTTACAATGCTCCCTGAAGCCTTGTAGGGGAGCGCCAACGCTTCTAGGGCTGATATAGGGGAGTGCTCCTCCTCAAAACCTTTGTTTCAGAACTCTCTTCAGGTGTCAAGAGTTATTTGTCTTCAGTAAACCATTTCTCCTTCTTCGAATCAAGCATATGAGATGCTATAAGTGTCTCCTTAGTGTCATCGACATGGAAGTATGTTTGAACATCATTTGCGACACTTGTGAAAGTTGTAAGGAATATGCGACACTTACGACAATTGAGAGGAACATGCGACACTTATCCAGCTGAGTAATTTTGACGTGTAACAGTGGATATTAACTCACTTCACTCACCCACTTTCCCTAAGTCATAAAGTCACTTTTAATTTATGTCACATGAATTAAATGGCTAGGGTCCACATAAGACATTTTCCCACCCCTAGGCGCCGAGGTGATGAGAAACACTTGACTAGGTACATTTTAATTATTTTTAACAATATCGTCTATTTATCTCACTACAATCCCGAATCATAATTAATCATCACACTTCACTCTTATAGTCGATACTGTTGTATGTGATCATAATCAATCATCACACTTCACTCTTATAGTCGATACTGTTGTCATAATCAATCATCACACTTCACTCTTACTCTAATTTCTCACTGTATTTGTTTCCCTTAGACATGGGAAATTGCAAATTGATTGGCCCATTTTATGTTGTTAGACCTGAGATGGATATTTGAATTCGATTGGAGAGCTAAGATGGAATACTATTTTGTATGCAAAATAATGTGGCATCGCAGTATGAGACTATAAGGAGGTTGATGGAGGAGGTTGTGAGTGAGCGACCCATTGCTCTTACTCATGTTTCAAGCAATATTTTACATGATCATATCAGATATTGCACCTACCATTCACATCATAGTATTTGACTAACTGAAGATGATGCAAAACGGTGGGAAGTGAAATACCTCAAAGAGAAGCATGAAGAGCTTGTCCTGGAACTTGCAAGGATTTCGAGCCCTCACTACCTAGATATTAAGAATATTTTCACGCCAAACTATTTCAGAGATGATGAATGAGAAGAGACATCGAAGGATTTTTGAGATTCTCAACGTTTAGGAAGAGGAGGAGATGACTGATGAAAACCTCACATGAGAGTAAAGAATGTCTCTCTTAATATGTTAAGGTTTGTAGAGTAAACAATGACGATATTGAGTCTTTCTTAGTATGTTAGGGTTTCTTTTATGCATGGGCTAAAATTGTGTGTCCCACCAAGTTTGTGCTATTCCTTCCAGCTTGAGGTTGGCTATCTACAATTTGGTGGATTCTTCCAAATTTTATTGAAGTATGTGAAGAGGCTAAGGAGCCAATAATCTAACGTATCTCCATTCATTTGTCCATTGAACTTGGGTAACTAAAAAAGGGTGTCGAGATGCATGGAGGGTGGATTGGAATTAGTTCATGGAGATCCAACGCCAATTCTTCAAAGAGAGTTGACGTGGCTACGCTTCTTCTCTTCAGGACAACATGGTCTACAAGCATGGAAGAGACTCGGCATGAGATTAACCCTGATGCATCAATGCAAAGGCACATAATAACCTTGAGAAGGGCGCACTTATGCAGCAATGCAAAGGCACAAAAGAACCCTTATAAGGGTGATTAGGAGGTTGTGAGGAAAGATATGAAGATCCCAGTTTTTTATTTTTATTTTGTGAATATGGTGGATGAAACTCGGTCTTCTCCTTCTTCTCTTCTTCTTTTGTGCGTGCGGAAACTTTCCCAAGGCACACATTATGATACCAATTGATTTGATTGGAGGGAGAATCAATTTAATGGAGGACGCATCCATTTTTGAAGATAGTTACACTAACTACCGATGCTTCTACAAGGAGGGAGAGGTGCACATTCCTTTATCTAGTCGCACAAAGAGAAATGGAGGAGGGGAGCATTGACTGAACCAAGGTGTAGGGCCTTCAAAAAATTCCATGCAACAATCAAAACGTCAGCAGAAGAGAGGTGCACACATGTTCCATTGGTGCGCAGTAATCTAAAAAATACACGATTCGGAAAATTTTTCATCAATGGAATTAGAGAAATATGTCCCCTTTAATAATTCACGGAGACCCATTAGAACAGTAATTGACTCTTTTATTCTTCTATGATTCTCTGTAAAAATCTCCTGCAACAATTACTGACAAAATATGACTTACAATTATTTTAGACATGGCCTTAGACTGGCGAATGCTATATTACAATTAAGTGATTGATTGACGCAGACATAGATCAACAAACTAGCATAGAATTAATTATGTTTATCGCCTGTCCTCCTCATCCTCTTCTGTGAGTTGTCTAAGGAAGGTTGACATCCTTACTATTGCTCCAATTGATCCCTTCAAAGTATTTGAGTTATTATTTATTTGTGTTTTGGCTCAATTTTTTATTCCCCTTACCGTCATTTCCAATCAATAATCTCACTTTCTCAATCCTATTTGGAAAACCCTCTAAAACATTGTATGGTTCCATCCATCTTACTCTATAGTTTTCCACCCACATACAAATGACTAGATAAGCATGGTCATTGGGAGATTAGTACACACCTTCTACACCTATTGGAATAACAATAAGAAAGTGGATATATATATATATATATATATATGTAGTGCTCTATAGCTCATGGATGACCATGTAGTACACTCCGCCACTAGTCACCGTCCCCTTTTAAATTTATTATGGGTATCAACGCATAACTCACTGTGAGATTATAGTCACTCTTCCCTCATCTCAAACTCCACATCAAGATACAAAACAACACACACCAAGACACATTTGTTTAGGACCTTGCCACTATGCATAATGAGGTCAGAGAAGCACTCTAAGGCTCCCAAGCCAAGTACAAAGTATTTCATGACCAACACTGATTTTCATCACCATTTTAGATTGGGGACCGCATATAGTTTTCCATGAACAAATAATGCCTCAAAGGGAACAAACCTCACAAAGTATAACTTTTGTATATGAACCATTGCACTTAAAAGAGGTATTTCAAATTTCCCATCCAACTCAACATAAAATTCCATGTTTCCATCCTCCATTATAACATGATCTGCCACTATATGCATTTGTTGTTCCTAGAAAGACAAACATAAAATAGTTACTTAGTGGGATAAAAAGGACACTTCCTCCCAATAGTCAAATGTATCTACCTGCATTTCCTTATTGAGTAATTTTTCTATATATAAGGGAAAGTGGAAACACATTCAATTAAACAAAGAGGAATTAATACAACCAACACTTCAAGGAAGGGAAAAACCAACACCAACATCAACATAGCTACTCAACTAAACAAACCTCCAACCTACAAAAACCATTCAGTATAAAAGCTAAAATCCATTAGCTATTTGTCTATTTGTGATTCACTTTTTTAGTAATTTTTTTTTTCTAATTCATGTTTCCAAACATGTTACACTAATACTTTGTATCTTCAATATCTCTTTATACATATCCCTAATACATTATTCTCAATACATTTGTGTAATGCAATTTCTTCACAATTTCTATGCAATAACCATCGATACTAAAAATTACAATATGAGGATGCATTTGAGGAGCTCAGAAAAATTTTCAAACTCACTCTCAAAATATACTATGTTGGATATACTCTTTGGATGGAATATACTATATAAATGTTCATTAACTATTTACCAAATTTATCTATTTGGAGTAGAGTATTCAATCTCACCATCTATTAGCTAAATGGCAAAGTTAACCATTTTGTAATATTTTACAAATATAGAAAACTTTTTTTTTCTAATTTATTATGGTTTTACAAAATATTTTTGGTTTGTTCTTTGTTCTTTATGAAATTTAAAATACGTCAGCTTGCTGCACTATATTGGGCATTCAATTACAACATAC
>CBVK0100306379.1:710-14569 GCA_900067695.1 Picea abies | reverse complement strand
TCAAGAATTTGCTACAAAATATGAAGAAAGAGAAAGGAGTAGAATGCTTGATCAAGAATTTGCTACAAAATATGAAGAAAGAGAAAGGAGTAGAATGCTTGGATCAAGAATTTACTACAAAATATGAAGAAAGGCGTGCAAAGAAACAAAAAAAAAGTAGACACCACTACTACATTTTAGGGGTTTTGAGTCCAAAATTATCATTATAATTTCCACTAAAGGAAACTAAAATTGAATTTATCCATTTTTTACACTCTTCCTATTTTGAACATAATTTGGGTGGAAATTAGGTACTATATCACCATGTTCTTAGTTTCAACTAGATTTGAATTACTTATAACATCCATTTTAGAGAAAATTGAATTAACATAGAAATGTCATTATTGCATCAATAAATATGTTAAAAAGGTCGTAGAAAAATTTTAGATACAACAATAACATTGACACTAGAGTTAAAACTAAGGTTTAAAAAACATGTATTAATTTAGATAATTGCGTCAATTATGTATCAATGATACATTACGATGTAGGAAATAATATTAAAAAAAATAAAATAATCCTACATGTTGAACTATTGTTGCAAAGCAAGAATCAAAGTTTTGTTCTCTAAATAATCCAATATTTCATGTAAGAAACTCGCTATTATACACATTATAATCTCATGATAATGATAGATGAAGTGAATGAAAAATAATTGTATCTTGTAAATTTTGCATTTTACAGATGGTAACAAATATTTCTAAAAAAATCTCTTGTACAAAAGTTGAAAAAGTTGAATTAAAGTTGAATTACATGATAGTTAATTTAATATAAAAAAATGTTTTTTAATATATGATAATGGTTTAGGAAATAATACAAACATTTGTACATAGCCTCCATGTCATAGGTAGGTCCACATCATAGGTAGTTATAATGTTTTACTTTTTCTTGTCTAATAGCAACTACACCTAAAAGATGTAATAAAAACTCCATAAATGTCATAAATGATTCTAGGTAATATGTAAGTTATATTTTGATTTATTTTTTCTATTTCTCTAAATTAACTCAAATATCTATTATCATTTGTATCAATATGCTTAAAATTTCAATGAAAATCATCTATCATAGTCTCTTTGATGAGGCCCCATCATATAATAAAAAATTACTAAGGAATATTAAAATTTTAAAATTGATATCAGTGTAGAGTTAGACGATTTCCCATGGAATTCATCATCCACTTAATATGCACACCATTTACATGCCCCTCACAGGATTAAAGGGGAAATTCTCTTAGCATCCTCACATCATCATTGATAGGCTAGGGAAAGGGGGTGGTGCCCCCAAATAACTGCAAAACCTTCATAAAAATCTTCATATCATTTTCTAGTTACACATGCCTAGATATAGAACATGCATGCACATATCAATGCTTTACAAACATCCATCATTGATTTACATACACACACCTAAATAGCCACACGTGTGTTACCTTCAACATTCCCTATTCACGACCTTATACAATAATTCCAACAATCATCAACATGTGAGAAATCACTCCACATCATTATGGAAACCTAGTCATTTATGTAATCGAGCCTTGGTACTCTTATACAAATATATGTATATACATTTTGTTTCTCTATAAAATCATTTAGTCATCTATCATACTAGATTTGTCCTCACAAATTTTCTTAGAACTTTGTCTTATAGGAATCCTTAAACTCACAATCCTCGCTAGTTGTACTATTATGTAATTAACCATTTGATAGTTAATGGAAAGTTTAATTATGAGTGTGCATGTAATATGTTATCTTTTTAAGTTTTCTACATATTTGTAACGACCCACTGTTAAGACAACAATGATGTAATAGGTAATTTTTTTTTAAAGCACTAGGAAATTAACGTCAACACATAATTCAAAGAAACACATAATCAACACGACATCATAATGAACATCTTTACAAGCGACACATCCTCAAAATAAATGAAAACCCAAGGACAACGCATTAGCATAAACAACAACGACACATGTTCAACGCAAACATGAGTAATGATCAACCAAACACTGAATATAAAATAACTACCCGTCCAACCTATCCTGCATGGTTAGGACCTCTAGGACACATAAACAATGCTCAAGCCCAGGATTCATCCGATTGATTTTGACCACTCAAGGTCTCATGGCTGGAGACTGTTTTGAGGAAGAATGAGGTGTCTAAATCCCACTCACACAATCAAGTCGTAATCCAACTAGATCAATCAATCAACATCATTATTATTCATGACGCAAAAGAAATATAAATACTCAATCATTCATACATCAATATTATTCATGGAGGAAGAGAAATCTAATACTCAATCAACCATACATCAATATTGTTCAAGGCGCAAGAAGAATCCAATTTATTTTAAATGGCACAAGAGAATATAATACTTAATCAATCATATGTCAACACTATTCTAAGGTGCACGAGTAATTAAATTTATTTAATTTATGGCACAAAGGAATCTACTCGCTTACTCATTCATACATCGCGCTAATTTCAATTATGAAGATTTTAATATCACTCTACTCAATTAATTGTCAACTCCATAATAATTATTTAATGCAACACTCAATATATCAATAAGAAGAATCAATGTTCCACCCCAACACAAATTAATCTCATTACTCAACCCCAAGGTTACCAATAACCAATAAGGTAGACAATAATAAGAAATTCCAAGTCCCACTATATTATAGGATACACATATAAGTATTCAATTCAACATCTACACCTTGTAAATTGTCCCACACAACCACAACATGGTATAAGAAATTAACAAGGTTTCTCATGAGACAAATAACCATTGGATATTCATACAAGTTGAAGGTAAAATGCTATATTACAAATATATGTGTGCTAAGATTAAATATTTCATACAATAGTAAAATGATAGACATCATATAAGGTACACTTAATTAAAACCTTGGGACATATCAACCTACAAAATTCAAAAATGCATTAATAACATAAATAATTATATGTGCAACGTAAGGTTAATATCTCAAGAATATTCTACACGTGTCATTAAATTATGAAGGTTCTAGTGGGAGGGACAAACACAATCATGAATTAATTATTAATACATGGAAAAGGGGATCAATTGATTTAAGGTTAATATTTTTATGTATAAAAACGCAGAGAATACCAAGGTAAATCACATGGTTATTTCCCCCGAATGATGGAAAGTTTTTATACAATAAAATGTAGAGAATACCAAGGTAAATCGCATGTCTATTCCCCTAGCGCTGGCAAGTTTGATACCAAAAGAAAAACCTACAGAGAATACCAAGGTAAATTGCATGGCTATTTCCCCCAAACACTAGCAAGTTTATATACAAGAAAACACAGAGAAATACCAAGGTAAGTTGCATGACATTTCCCCAACCGCTGACAATTTTTGATACAAATAAAACACAGAGAAATACCAAGTTAAAGCGCATGGCATTTCCCCCCAAACACTGGAAAGTTTTTATACAAAGAAAAAATAGAGAAATACCAAGGTAAATCGCATGGCATTAGCGTGTGCAGGGTGGTTATCGATTCCCAATGTGCATTGTCTATATTTCAACTGCACTTTGATTTTCGAAAAATAACTTATACATATGGTTTTAATGATGGGTCATTTCCTGTTTGCGAGGAAAACAAATAGAGAAAAGAGGATGGGTTGACCTCCTTCCATAATCTGCGCCATCCAACGCAATGAAATATTACCTTTTTGAAAACTTTGTTTTCTTTGCTATTTATTCTATACTCAATAGTGTCACAGTATTAACCTAGTTATGTTTTCCATCTAACGGGAAAGGAAAAAGGATTCCAAAATCGGGAAGCACAACTCCCACAATGTTTTCCTTTTCACAAGAAGTAAGTATATAAATTTTTCTGTGGTTTATTGAAAATTCTATGAAGAATGCATAATACTTCAACTCTTTAGATCTCATTATTACTCTATTGACTTTCTCTTTTCCTTCCTTTTCTATAGGTAGGGAAAGATTTCCACCTTGTGGGATCTTCCAAGGATGTCAGTAGGTACTCGTCATCGATCCATCATAACCTCTCAGTTCCATGGAAATTTTTATTTTTATTTATATATGTAGTTTTACAATTTATTTATGAAGGAGAAATTATCTCTTTTTAAGAAACTATTTTTAAGAAACTATTTATAAAATGTAAGGTGTAATGTTTTTCCATTTATGTACCTAATCTATCATCTTATGGACATATAATCTATAATCTTAAGAATCCACTAATTTCTTTACTGGAATATTCCTAAGTAAATACCCTCTTGTGTATGTATTTTTGAATGATATTCATATGTTTTCATTACTAACTGGAGAAAACTTTAAATTTCATATACTATATTGTAGTCATACCATATCCAAAATGAATTGCATGTAACCAGGAATACTGATCCAAATACTATAACAAAATTTCTAAAATAGTAAAGATTTGCAAAGACCTCACAATTCTGAGATTTATATGAGATACATAATTTAATTAATTAACATTCTGCAATTTGTTTAATAATACTCCTATATTAAACCATTCCACATTTAACAAAGAAAAAACACTAAGAAGCTAAGAACATAAACTTATTGAAAGAGATGCATATCTATACCAAACGAACTAGAAACAAATGGAACACCCATGTTCCACCCAACCATACATGTAGTACATCCAAATCATTTGTCTTGATCACCCCCAAGCCTCACTATGATTCCATAAGGGTGAACTCAGTTTCACTCCTTAGCCATTGAACCTTTGTACAGTTTCATAATTATTTTCCTAACACAATTTGTGCTCACTCAAAAAATAACCCTTTCCTTCTCAACATACTAAGAAACATCCTACCTCCCACATATGTTGTATTTATCCTCATTGTGCTTAGGACTTTTCATTAAATTCATTTCACTCCTTAGAAATTCACATATTTAGAAAGCCCTATTTTTTTAGGGGATGTTAGTGACAACACTCCATTGGTGACACTTGTAAAATCTATCTCTGAGTTAGCTGAAAAATGTTTCCCTCTCATGGAGTCATAGTCAACTATTTTTAACTAAAATGGAAATTATTGCATAAAATGTTTAATACTTGATTATATTACATCCTCTCCCCCTTAAGTATAACACTGTCCTCAATGTTAGTCTTTCCTTCGAGTATTTCCTTGAGATTGTGAGATGCCCCTAAGGCCATCAAACAATTATGCAACACCTTATCATGTATGTTCAGTGAGGTATAAAAGGTAGGAGATGAACCATCTTTATCTTCTATCAAGGGACCTAAGATCACTGCTAGCTTTTCATCTTGACGATTCACCGAGTCTATGGAATAAGATGAAGGCTCGGGCTACAACATCTTGGAGAGACATTTTTTGAAGTCCTCATGCTTGACTAGCTATGAAAGGGGTACAGGGATTCTGATTTTTTGAATTTCATGCTCAAAGTTGAAAGAGGACGGGGGCTTTAGAAATTCTCTTACTTCTTGGACAGGACCTTTGATCATTGGAGAGGGATTTGGTGCCTTCTTTTCTTTGTTGTTGTCTGATATGTCTTTAGCAGGATTTTCTGCTCTGGTAGGTTAGGGATGTCAAGCTTTCCTTCTTCCTTCCTAGACCTGAGGTTATATCTATTTGGATTATTGTTGGTCTTCTCCCCCTTACTCATCTCGTTTAGTTGACCATCCATGAGGGAAACTTCGTAAGAAAAATGAGTTAAATGGGGATATGGAGAGGTGTCACCTAGGCAATGGATTTCAGGATTGGCTTCTTCCTCCTCTTCTTTTGCACCAGTAACCAGGTTATTTTGAAAAGGGGTGTGGATTTTTTGATCATCCCTGTCTCTTCTTCTAGGATCTATTGGAAGGATCTGAGGAGTATTATTTGGTCTTCTAAAGTTACCTCTGTTATCATCATTTGGAGTGTTTCTAAAGGTCTGCTTCCCTTCAAGTTTCATTTTCTCCATCTCGGCAGAAAAATATTTTACGAGTTTAGTCAATTCATCTACTTGAGGGTAGGTAGCAGAGGAACCAAAGTTTGAGTCTTCAAACCTCCCCTTTCCTCTGTCTCTGTCAAATCTAGTCCTAAGTGTGTCAACTGCCAATATGTTGGATTCCACTTCCAGGGCTGCATATTGCATATGAACCAAGGAAGTAGCTCTTCTCTCTCTTAACAGGAGGTGGAAATGAGGGTCAATAAGCCACTTAGAGTCTTACAGTCTGAACTTCAAGTAAACAAAAATATATAGCACTAAGAAGGATATACATCTATATATGAAAAATATAACTAAATTACCTTATGCTCAACACGGAGTAACAAAGAAACTAAAATAACGGTATGGAAAGAAGACAATGATAACAACAGTTAATGAAATTAGGTATTAAATTCCACGGAATATTTGAAGTGAATAGAAGTCCAGAATTCCTCAAAATATTTAAAGGGTTATCGCACATACCTCTTGTGTTGACCGGAAGGTTGGAATAGTAACCAGGGAGTGAGTCATATGTCTAGTGTCGAGCTTTACTCTAGACCTGGTGGAGCAGGTTTCTCGGTATGAATTTATCTCTTAAAATCTATAACACGGAGAATAAATGAAAGTCCCCTATAGAACTCTGCGAATGAGAAAGTTAATCCAACAGACGCAACTCCAAACCAAGCAAGAGATAGGTTTCTCAGGCCATAGACTAAGGAAAATTATCTCAGAAGAAGTAAACCCTCTCACAGAGGAGGGCCAAAGCAATACCCAGTATTGTGTGAAGACAATGAATGAAACTGATTGGTTGTGGGCATGATACTTCTCCCAAACCAATGTACTGACATAACAGTAACCAACGTAATGTGTAGAGTACCTTGGCATGTGACCCAGGCTGTGCGTCAATCGGGTAATGAATTTGGCACATGAAGACCTATAAGTTGGGTTCCTTGGACAGTGACGGGGGAGCTCCGAATATGTGTATAGTGTTTCCCTTCATGTAGCTATATTAATTACTTAACCTGTCCCACACGACATTGTAGGTGGATGTTGTATGGTAGAAGGCAGTACCTTGATATAAGTTTCATATACTTTAAACGTAGATCTTTAATACATACTAAAGATCGTTTGAAGTGAACACCTTAGGTATTCCCTCACATTACATTAACAAATTTAGGAGGACTATATATATATATATATATGTTGCTACTTATGTTTAAGAGGTCAATTGCATAATTTCTTCTAGGAACATTTTTAATGAGTCTCAAATATTATGAGAGGAGAAACAAGAAGGCGATCATTTAGGTATTGACAACGAAAGTGTCGCAATTAAATTTTAAATTAGAATGCTAGATAATTTCATTGGAAAGCTTATATATATGCTCTTGGATATGACTCGTCTCAATAACAAAGTAATTATTTGAATTTATGTAAGTAGTAGTTATGTTTATTAGTTTTGTTTTGTTTATTGGTGTAATTTTTGAGTGTGTTACATATTTTTGTTTTATGTCATAAAATTGAGCAAGTAATAACCTATAGTAGGTGTATTACAAGGAGTGGCAGAGGATCAACTATATCTAGAAGCAAGCCAAGTTGACAATCAAGAGCATGGACGTCATTACCATTAAGTCGGTCTTATTTGAGGAAGATAATGTTGTGGTGGAAGAAATGGGAGAGCAGGACAAGGGAAACCATCAGTAGAGGGAGAAAGAGTTTGTTTTCCATGTTCCCCTTCTCGATGAAAAAGCAATTGAGCACATGGTTGTGGAGAAGAAGAAATATGACTAAATTATTAGTAATCAAACGGGTGAGGATCTCATGGAGGAGAAGGTCGAGGCCAAGGAAATGATTAATATTTAACGATAAGACATGCTGACAAAGCTTATGGATCATCGATTGTTTTTCCAAATGTGATTCTTAACTTCTATTAAATATATCATATGGAGCTTAGGTCAATATTAAGCCTCACAGAGTGTTATAATTAAGACATGCACAAGGATCCTTTCTTGCTGAAAATAGAAAAGGGGAACTCATAAGCTTTGATTGTAGAGCTTGGCAGTCCTAACTATGCCAAACTACGGGGAAAGATGACATTCTTATAAGGGAATGAAGTTGATGTGCTCGGTACCAAAGAAAAGGGCCCCAATTACAGATACTTTGGGAATACAAAATTTCTCTCCATCCTCAAAGAGATATTCGATAAGCCTCATCAAGGAGAAGAAGAGGAGGTGTAGGTATGCGATCTACAAGCGAATTGACATTAGTTCATATTATGGCTATAGGAACGATGAGGATGATATCTTGGAGAAAGTCAAGCGGCCCATGTAGGAGGATATTTGAGGCATAGTGGCGAGGAAGTGGTAGAGGATGGAGTCTATACGCTAAATTATAAGAGGCACCGAAGAGTGACCTATTTTTTTTCCTTTGAAAGAAAAACCTCCACAAAATTTAACTGTGGAGATTTTCATATGTAGATTGTGAACTAATCTTTTTTTCTTCTAGCTGCTACTACTCTTGTTTCTTCTAAGATCGACATTGTCGATGTATATGATTCACATAAAATCATTTTTAGGTACATATGTAGATAAAATGAATTTAAAATATAAAAATGAAACATATATAATGTGGAAAAGTAAGTTGTATTATTAACAAATACATATGCACAACATCCGATGCTCCTTATTAGACATAATGCACCGAACAAACATATGTTAAATATAACGCATTGGTGCATCATTGTTAGTCGAGAACCGATATCTATAGAACTTCTTTGTGATATATAACACACAGGTTAAGGTTAGGTGTGAAACCATACATTGTGTTGGGTTATATTAAAAACACCAACTCTCTATGTTAGTTTATGCAACAAACACTTTTCACGAGTGCATTGTCTTTTCACGATGAACTTATAATGGGTGTGTTTTACAATGTGCACCAGAATGATAATTTTTAAACTATTTTTCTTGGTACAACTTGCTTAACCGTCGAGGTGCATTTCACTTAAAGTAATGCACCGATGCTTCATTTGATCTTTGTATGCATTAATATCATCGAGGTGCATTTCACTTAAAGTAATGCACCGATGCTTCATTTGATCTTTGTATGCATTAATATCAATGCTTTTGTATTATAATGCATCCGTGATAATGCATCCCATAAAATGAACCGAGATGGTAAATTATTATGTATTTTTCGTGCAGTGTTGTAGTGCATATCATTGGTGTGTTTTAGTTATTTGATGCACAGAAGAGGAATTTTTTTTTTTAAAAACTTGGCGATGCATTTGATTAATAGAAAGCACCATTTCATTTATCTCAATTGGTGCACTTCTTAGCATCTTAGCTATGTTTTCCATAAGACACCCTGCACTGCAAATTTGTGAAAATTAAGCCCGGTGTCATGCTATCTACATTATGGGGGCATTGTTTTGAACCATCTGCACTTGCCGATGAAATTGTTGTACATGAAATTATGTGGTGTGATGTGCTCATATAAATGCAATGTCTCTACCATGCTATCAGAGCACGAATATTTTGTTTAATGGTACATTCTTTGGTCAACAAGACCGATTATAGGGTGTCCATAGAAATGACACAACAAACTAGTGTGAGGTGTTATTATAATGCATTAGTACAACCGTGATAATGGAGCACCTTCATTTTTTCCTTGGTGCATTGTAAATGAGAGTGCACAGGGAATGAGGCATCTAATGAGATGCCCTGCTATGAAAATTTGGGAAATATATGTCTTGGTGTCTTTCTATATAGAGTGTCGGTACTTTGGATTACAATGGTTTCACTTCTATGCTAAATTTTATAAATAGTTATGTTAGTGGTGCAGTTAGTTAAGTGAATTGTATCTGTGTGTAATGTTAACCGAAACCAATGCAATTTATTTGGAGCATATATTTTTTTATAAATTATGACGATGCATTTGAACATTGACTTTTAGATGTGTTATTTTTTGGTATGACCATCATGGTTAGTTAAAATTGGATCACCGCTAGGTCAAGTTTTATATATCATTGAGACAATGGTTTGTTTAATGAAGTGTTATAGTTGGGTGTGGTTTTGAACCCATTTTGAACTAGTTTCAGGGCATTCTGAAGGACACACCACTTTGTTTTTTAGTAATTTACCACGGTTCTCTAGATTGCATGACATCTATGCACACATATATGGACACACTAAAAGTGGTGGTAATTGTGTATTTAACATAGTATGCACTATATTTAGTGATCATTATTTATTTAACACAGTACACATCTCTTCATGGTAAGCTAAACCGATCAGGCACACCACGTGAAAAGAAAACAAAATTGAAAAAAATGTGAAATTTCAAGCTAAATTCTAATTTTGATTAGATGAAAATGAAAATAGGAAGGTAATAAATAATTCACCTGGTCTCTTCTATCCCAAAGAGGCATGGTTGCATCGTTGAGAAAAAATGAAAATTCATGGTAATTTCCCAAATTTGGAAATGTGTGGAATCCACCAATGGAGCTATCCTAATTGGTGTAGAGCACCAGAAACAAGGTGTCTTAAGAATAAAGGTGAGCATCGGGGATTGCTTGAGAGTTTGGAAGCACGGGATGCATTGTAACAATGAAAATCTATTTGGTAATTTTTTATTTATTTACCCTACTGTCGTCCACCTTTCGACATAAAGACACACCGAGGTGTACTATTCAACAACAATGCTGTGATTTATTCAGTGCATGTAATTTTATTATAAAGTATGGAAGTGCTACCGAAACATGGACGTGTAGGTGTTATATTGTTCATGAACGTCTTAGTGCATATTGTTCAACGACACCAGTGCGATTTATTCGGTGCATGTAATTTTATTATAAAGTATGGCAATCCTACTAGAACATGGACGCAACAGTTCTATATTTTTCATGAACAAGTTGGTGCGCATATACCTTAAAGGTGCACCGAGAAAAAAATGGGTTGTCCCTCCATTTCCTTATCTCTTGGGATTTTAGGGTGTATTGACCCAATAAGGGGTTGTCCCTCATTCTATGGGAAGAAGGGGTTAAAGGCCCAGAGGGGTTGGTTTTGGGTAAAATATAAAATCCATATATAAACCTTCAAGATTCTTTGCCAAGGGATCACCCAAGAAAACAATAAAACACTTATCTTTGAATAAAGGGGACCCATAATATAATAAATAAATTCTTGAAAGGTAGGTTGAAGGATGGGAGGTCTCATCATGAGCCGACCTATCATGTCCATGGATATCTAGTGGTATGCCATTATTATCATATTGTCACCACGCCATGGCAATGACTTTCAATTCCATAGCTAAGAGAAAGTGGGTCTCATCATGAGCCAACCTTCTCATATTTATTAGGTATTTGTGGGTGACATTGCCACCACCTAGTCACCATGTGAGGGAAATGACCTTCAATCTCTCCTTATTCTATCATTAAAGAAAATATAAATAAATAAATTGATCTGGATTTTATGAGTAGAATGAAATGAATAAAAATTATTAAAAAATTCTTGACACATAATAACATAGATACAGTAAAATTGGTTTTCTATTCAATAACGAAATAAGTTGAAACTTTAAGAAGTGGAAAACAAGCTTGGTCGAGTGGTGGAAACTTATCTCTGAGAAGAGATGTGACAACTGCACTCATTCTCAAGAATATGATTACAATGAGGCTCTAGAGGTATTTTTTCAATAAACAGGAATGTAAAAAACCGTAGACATACAAAAACATAACCCTACGAGATGAAGTGCCAAAAGTCATGTGGGCCCCGTTTGGGTAAGTCAGTACATCAACTTTCATGTGGGCCCCGTTTGGGTAAGTCAGTACATCAACTTCCTAGGGTCGTAACTTTTACATATGATCTCCATTTTAGGCACATGATATCCTGTTGGAAATGTATCATTGAGGAGATTCATTTTGGGGGCTCAATCATAGCCTTCAAATATCATTGAGAATATCAATCCAAAAAAACCTTCATTTAGGCCCTCAAAATGGCCCTGGAAGTTAAAAACTGCTAAAAATAGTATATTGCCAAAATTGCCAGAAACTTGTTTTGAGCGAGCTGGAAAATGTGGGTGGCCACCGGTATCCACAGGAAGTAATGGTATCCATTGTGTTGATTTCCCTCATAATATGAAGAAATTTCAACTGAATTTGGTCCTGAGTGAGCCACTTGTCTTGGTGCAGGAGCTGCCCTTATTTGACGACTCAATAAAGCTGGATTCTTTGTTGTCGAGTACCCTTGATATGTGTTTACAAAATCTAATCACTGGATGCTTATTTAATGCATTCAGGGTTGAGATTTGTTTCTTTCAGTTGTTGTGCTATCTCTGAGGTGTCCAATAATGATGGGAAATATGGACGAAGGAGAGCTGCGTTGAAGACTGGGTGCAGGCTAGGAAAGGGGGAATGTTGAGCTCAAAATCATTGTCAACCAAAGCCTTGGTGATGGTATATGGCCCATAACATAGTGGGATAAGCTTATTATGGGGCCCCATAAGGTGTTCTTTTTTCAAGTTCAACCAAACTTTGTCTCCCACCTGAAACTTATGTTGCACTTGATTTTGATCATGGCATTGCTTCTACTTGGCATTAGACTTTTGTAGAATATCGTGAATCTATTGGCCGATGTGTTGGATCCTCTCAATGAATCAGGTGGCTTTGTCAGCTTCTGGTGGATAAGGGGGCGAGTCAGTCAAGGTGGTCACCAAGGTTAGTGCAACATTCATGGGGGCCAATGGTTAGAATCCCAACCCCACCTAAAAGGAGTTGTGTCCAGTTGAGATATGTAGGGATTAGTTGTAGCTATGTTAGACATAGGGAATACTCTCATCCCATGTGTGGGGGCATTTTGAATTGTACATCCGTAGGATATGTATGATCATACGATTGATGAACTCAGTTTTTCCATCTATCTAGGGGTGGAAGGCAGTGGATTTGATGAGCTTGGTATGCAACAATGACCAGAGGCTCGACTAGAATGTGCTGAGGAACCGACTATCACAGTTTGAGATAATGGTTTTTGGGATCCCAAAATGTACTCATACTCGTTCAAAGAAGATATTTGTAGTGGCTTCTGCTGTGATGTTCTTCTTGTAGGTAGATAGAATCACCATCTTCAAAAAGAGATCAACAACCACAAAACACAATCATTTCCCCTCTTGGTGGACGAGAGACCCAACATGTAGTCCATTGAGATGGATTCCCATGGTCTGTAAGGAGTATGAGGAGGGATGTACATGCCCTATTTCTTAATGGTCATTTTGGAAATAACACAGGCACTATAGGACCTTATATACTTTTCAACATCCTCTCTGGGTTTCCTCCAGTAGAAATGTTTCTCCAACACTGCCAATGTCTTTTCAATGCCAAAGTGTCTTGCCACCCAATTGTAGTGAGCTTCCCCAATTATCTTCATGCGCTCACTTTATGGAACACAAATATGGCCCAGACGACACAACAAACCATCTTGAATATGAAAATTAGTGACCATTGAGTTGGTACCCAACATTTGGTACGTGGTGGAGAAGTCAGGGTCTATCTCATAGAGGTGGAACCATCTAGAGGTATCATGGTTGCAAGAGTTTATCACCATGGTGAGTGTCACAAGTAGAGGTCATCTAAGGAAATCAATGACTCAATTGGTATGTCCTATTTTATACTTGATGTTGAGGTGGAACTGATGTAATTATGTGGACCACTTCTGATGGAGGTCATTCTGCAATTTTTCTTGGGTCTACATGAACTGTAGTGTCTTGTGATAAGTGTGGATGACTATATCCTTCCCAAGAATTTAATGTCTCCACTGGAAGTAGGCGTCCACAATGGAGTACATTTCTTTGTCATAAGTAGGGTACTTATGGACAACAT
>CBVK0100306378.1:145-14573 GCA_900067695.1 Picea abies | reverse complement strand
TATACTAAATTATCGTAAATTAACTTTAAATTAATTTTAAACTAAATTAACCTAAACTATTTTTTTTTACACTAAAATAATAAATAAAAAAAATATAAACGATCACACACAAAATTTAATAATAAATATATAAAAAATTTAATAAAATAAGGAAAAAAAATAATAATAAAGAAAAAACAAAAACAAGTGCGGGCATGGATGGATTCCACATGCTCGCTTTGCTTCCTCTAGCGCCTTCCTTTACTAAACCCTAACTCTACAATTCCTGTCATTTTCTTTTGGCTACGCAGTCGGTCGCCATGGCCGTTCTCTCTGCATCTTTCTTCGGTAATTTGTTTCTTGGGCATTTTTATCTGTGGAGAGGGGAGGTGGTTGTACAATATACAGGCTGGGCGTTTGTGCAAAGTAAAATTCATCTGCAGAAATCAAGGCTTCTTTGGCTGCAAGGGAGACAAAAGATTCTCATGTGCATTAAACAACAACTACAACTAGGTTGATCAGCATAAGTCAGAATAAATATCAGCCTCTACATCATGTGAATTGTACAGGAAATGTATCCAGTACTGTAATTTTTGTAATTTTGTGCATTGATTGGGGTTTTTGTACTGGCAATTTTGGTTGTAGCAACAGTTACCTGGAGATCTTTTCTTCTGACGCCAAAGAAAATGCCAAAAAGTTTGGCGAAGAGAAAGACGTGCAAAGAAAGTGATAGCGGAACACGATACAACTTGTTTGACGAGAGAAGTTCTTGCAACTATGGCGAGTGGTAAAGGTAGCATATGGGAGATGGATCATAAACTGGACGAGAATATTGATGCTGAGGATGGAAGAGTCCATGGCATGGAAGCTCGCAAGGTTTGTAATTTGAACGCTCTTTATCTTCTGTTCAAATTAAAATGACAAGAATAGCTCTTATTTTTTGTTAATATTGTTGAAAAGTCATAAAGAAGCAGTCTGCATGCTGAATCTGGAATGCGTTGAACTTTTGACCGTCTGAAAATATTTGTGTTGTGTTGATTGTTTAAACTAATATATGCTAGCAGTTCTCTGTGCAATTCTCAGAAACCCTAGCAGAGGATTAAGCTCAACGCTGCTACTATTAGCGTCAGTTACCTTTGTGGTGTACAAGAACAAGAAGAACAAATAGTCTCTGGAGCAGTGGAAGCCGTGGATTCACAAGGCTGTCATTTGACAGTGCCTTCTAGTTTGTTCTCCTCTGCATCATCTCAGCTTTGAGCCCAGTCTTAATTACTTGGTAAGACTAAATTCATCGTCCCCCTTCTTGAAATTTTACCAACTATGACAGAAGAACTGGTCGAATCATGTGTTTAATTCCCAGGTTCAGGTTGTGGGTTTGAATCACTAATTAGGCAGATTATGAAGCTATTTATTCCTCGTGTCAGTATTTTGTTTGGAGATAATGGGAATGAATGTGCATGTTTCGTGTTTCATCTACGGTTGTCAGTCGCATTGCGGGAATTTGCGCCATTTTCACATTGGTGATCCCTTCACAATGGTCCAGACACAGTAGAAGAACTCCTGGAGTGACATCTCGATTCCCCAAAGACGTCAAAAGATGAAGAAGACGAGAGATTGGTCTGGCAGCATCTGACTAGCACTAGGCGTGAAGCACTCACTCTGTACAGAGATATTCTAAGAGCCTCACGTTTCTTCCTATGGACGAATGAGAAAGGAATTCCTTGGAGAGACGTCCTGAGGGCTAACGCCAGACGGGAGTTCAAGGAGGCACGTTTCGAAACAGATTTGGAGGTTATTGCCCGGCTTCTAGTCGGAGGTCGGGATGCCATCGAGACAGCCGTCGATAAAGCCGTAGAGAAACACCAGCAGTTGTTGGAAAGACGGAGTAAGGGCGATAATCCAAGGTGAGAGCATTTTATTAAGTGTAAATTTCATGAAAAATGGCTTTCTACATTTCTGTTTTTATCGGGTTAATTATTTTCTTTTCTGTTAGATTTGAATTTAAATTCAAGCATTGTACGTGAGAGCATCATTTCCCCTTGAGATAAAAAGGGATTCAAGGTCTTTTTGGATATGTATTTTTTTTATTGTGGGATTATTCAGAATATTTGGATGGAGGGCAGGTTTACCGCCCATTACAATACCCAGCAGTAACTCAACGGGAATCAACCAGATTAGAATCGAGGAATTGACAGCGAACTCTGTCCTGAAACAGTTTACTCAACTAATCCACTGGGATTGTTTTATTTTTTGGGGATATATGTAGTATGTATTTCTACAATAATTTTTTTTTATCTATCCATGAATTTTATAGAATTATCCCAAAAGAATATAAACTCGAAACAAAATTTCGAACAATTTTCAAAAAATAATTTTAATTAAACTGTTAACACTTTCTTAAGAAGAAATTCGTGAAAAGAAAGGATTCCAGGGTTTCTTTCCTTTTTAATCATTTTTTTTTTATTGTGATATTTGTTTTTACATTTTCAATATGTATTTCATTTATTTTTATATTTGTGTTAAAATTTTTGTGTTTGGTTTGTAGGTTAGGCAGAGCTGGAGTTGGAGCTGGGAACTTGGCCCTTAAGGCTCCAGATTGTGAACGAGGCACTCTGATACCATGTGTAGTAGCCGAATAAATTTAAAATCAATTAATACCACAAACCAAACAGTAACTTCTACTTGATTTCAGAAAATTCAATAATTCCTTTTAATTTAGCATGTACGCATGTTAAATTTATCAATGAATATTAATTTTATAATAGAATAAAACAAATACGTAAATTTAAAATACCTTGGTCTGATGCTAACCCTCCACTTTCCACTTTCCTTGTTGACCTTCCTGCTGCTGCCTTGCCCAGCTTGAAGCCACGGACCAACTCTGCACAAAACCGAGTTTCCACCCTGCCAGCTAGGACAACTACCTAGCTCCAGGATACCATATGGATATCCTGGCCCCCGTGCCCAAAACTCCCAGCAAACCAGTGCCCCATGTACTAATCCTCCCAACTACAGAACTCAAACTCTCCTCCCTGCAAATCCAAGAGAACCCCCCCAAAAAAATACCCCATAGAATGATAATCCTCTTCCCAAAAGAATGCCTTCCACCGTAAGGCTCTCCCCGTCATATTCTCCTTCACCACCCTTTCTCCTCATTTATTTCCTTATCCCTACATCCATTCCCTTATCCACATAGTTAATTCCCCTTATCCCATTATTCATGTTCCTTATCTATTTATTAATGCCCCTTATCCCCTCCGTATACGTAATCTTTAATTTTTTTTTTTTTTTTAACTGCAACGGGTATGGGATTTTATTTATCTGAATTGAGGATGGGTCTTAGCTGAAGCGACCCCTAATACAATACAGTTTTCTAACTGCTGCTGCTTTTTTTTTTCAGCCTTCTCAGGGAGTTTGAACAAATCTTTCATTGTTTACAATTAGCAGTCCTTTCATGAGTGTGCTGCCTTTGTTCGCCATCTGATCAGCTTCAATGTTTGACTTCCTAAGAATGTGATAAAACTTGCATGAGTTGAAGTCTTGAAGAATTCTCTTCAATCTATCCAAGGTTTTGTTTAGGCTGGTGTTGTTGAACCATGTCTCCTTGTTTAAGTTTTTTATTATTATCTCCGAGTCTTCGAATACTTGAAGGTCTTTGATACCTTTTTCTCTAGAAATGTGGCAAGCTTTAATGAGCCCTAGAATCTCGGCTTGATTGTTGGTTTTCTGACCTAAACCCCAGCAAAAACAGTCTTTTGTAGACCCCTCCGGGGAGTAGATGACCCCCCCAGCACCAGCGACACCAGGATTTCCTTTAGACGCCCAGTCAAAGAAAATTGTGGATAAATTTTGAGTCCACCACCAAGACTAGAAAGTGTCGTCATCATCTCTTATGCGCCAATCCGGTGTGACAGATTGAGGAGAGGGTGGAAGCTTACCTAGATAATGCACAAGAGGGCCTAGCCACCTCTTTTCCTCGGGAAATAATGAAGGATCCTCTTTGAAATACTATTGTTGGGCCGCTTCCAGGAGGAAGGATTTAGCTTTTGCAGCTACTTGCGTCGGGGAGTGCCGCAGCTCTTTGAAAATCAGCTGATTGCATGCCAACTAAAGCTGCCAACATACATACTTGGGAATCGTTGTCCAGATTTTGCGCCAAAATGATTTTGAGGGCATTTGTTGGGGATAGATGAGACTCCAAGAGGCAAAGAGATCCGCAATAGAATTCTGAGGCTCAAGCGAAATTTGAAGGTCCTGTAGGATGAGTCCCCAAACCTTTTTAGCAAAGATGCATTCCATGAATAAGTGTTGGGCTGTTTCAGAGTTATTGCTACATAACTCACATCTGTGAGGCCCCAGTATGTTCCTTTTCTCCAGGTTATCTCCTGTTAGAATTTTACTGTGCACCAGGGTCCAGAAGAAAAAGTTCACTTTTGGTACAGCTAGCGGTTCCCAGACATTTTTCCAGAATGCCGGTGTTTGACTGTTGTTTCTTGATGCCTGCAAGTTTCTATATCCTTCTGTCGTGGTGTATACACCTGTTTGGCCCCATCCCCAGCTATATTTCATAGTTCTATTGACAGGGGCGGCGTCCTCCAGCAAATCTTCAAAAGTGGATAGTTGCAGTGATAACCAGGCTGGAACTCCATGAAAGTCCCATCCTGCCCAGTCTCCATGCTCATCCCATTTCGAGAGGTCATATAATCTATTGACTCCTGATCTCTGCAACCAGTCTCTGAGATATGTTATATCCACATTTTCGGCCAATGGTTCCCTTCCCATGATACGATCAAGCCACAAATGCGTGCGCTTTCCATTGCCAGGCGTTCTGTAGAGCGAATTTTTGAAGAATTTGTTGCTTTTGCAACACAATTTCCACACCTGCGTACAACTGGCTGTGCTCTCATTTTGGAGGTTGTTGAAAGTTTTGTTGGGCTTGTATTTTTCATGCAGGATGTCGCTGACTGGATGCGTGGTCTCGTGGATCAGTTTCCACAAAATCTTCCCTCCCAGCGCTAAGTTTACAAGTGTGGGGTCTCTGATTTGCAGCCCGCCCTCTGCCATGGATTTTTTAACTACGTCCCAGCTCACCAAATGCATTTTCTTTTCATTGCCCTTCCTTCCCTGCCACAGGAAATCTCTAAGGAGTTTGGAGATCTATTCCATCATGTTTCTTGGTGCAAGAAGAAATGCCGCCTGGTAGATTGGAAGCACGGACAATAGGGATTTAATTAAGATTACTTTACCTCCTTTAGTCAACCAATATCCTCCCCACGCTGAAATTTTTGATTTGATTTTGGAGATGACATCACTCCAAAGTGATATTTTGTTAACGCCAGAGATTATGGGAAGGCTGAGATACTTAAACCTGTCCCATTTTGTTTGTCCTTTGAACCCGAGGAGAGTGGTGATGCCTGTGAGTTCGTGCTGACTTATATTCCAGTTGAAGACTTCACTTTTTCTCTCATTCACTAAGGCTCCCAATACTCTGCAATACTTTCTGAGGACTGTGTCAAAAGCTTTGGAAATTCTGATGGAGGCTCCCCCAAGGAGGAGGGAATCATCGGTGAAGAGCGCATAATTCAGAGGTTCTGCTCCAATGGACGGTTTGAGACCTGAAATGTTACCAAGTAATATTTCGGCAGTGAGTTTTCGACTAAGGGAATCAACCATTAAGATGTATAGGAAAGGGCAGAGAGGGCATCCCTGCCTGATTCCTCTCTGAGCTTGGAAAAATTTGGTTGGACGACCATTGACTAGGGGGGAAATCTATGGACTGTCAATGCAGGCTTTAATTAGCTGAACAAATCGAGGCGAGAAGCCAAAGGAGAGAAGAACTTTGAAAAGGAATGAGCAATTGACTCTGTCAAATGCATTCGCCATGTCTAATTTTATCAACATTCCTTTCTCTTTTCGTTGTTTACTTGTATGTATTGTCTCCTGGACTTGGATTACATTGTCCAGAATGTGCCTACCTTCCACAAAACCACCTTGAGGGCTGGAGATCAATCTTTTTAGCAGCGGATTGATCTTATTTGCTAGGAGTTTTTCCAAAATCTTATAGGAGGCATTACACAGCGATATGGGCCTGAACCTTGCAAATGAATCAGGGCTAGAGTCTTTGGGGATTAAAGCTAGGTAAGTGGAGTTGGTTCCTCCCCCTACCTTGGCTTTTTTCATAAACCCACTTGTCATTTTCTGGAGATCTTCCTTGATAATATGCCAGCAAGTTTTGTAGAAATGGATTGTAAATCCATCGGGCCCTGGTGCCTTGTCTGCATCCATGGACCAGATAACATTAATGATTTCTTCCTCTGTTGTTGGTCTATAGAGGATTGTGTTATCTTCCGGACTGATGAGGGAAGGGATGTTGGAGAGGAAATCAACAGTCTCCTCTTCGTTTCTTTGAGTACCTTCTCTGTATAAATTCCTGAAGTGGGTTTCTGCGGCAGCTTTGACTTGATTGAATCCTTTACAAACTTGGCCCTCCACTGTTTTGATTTCTGCTATATGATTCCTAGATAGTCTTGCTCTATATTGCTGGTGGAAAAAGGAGGTGTTCCTATCCCCAGCCTTCAGCCAGAGACTTCTGGATTTGAGTCTCTAGTATTCTTCTTCCTTCCGAAAATATTGATATGTGGATCGTTGCTCTTTTATTTCTCTTTCCAGCAACTCTGCAGTGATGTCTTTGCTTTCCATTTTTGTTTTCAAGGTCTGTAGTGACTGCACTGCTTCTCTTCTTTTTTCAATGGGAGTGGGGGCTAGTTTTTTTATCCAGTCCTTCAGGGCTTTTTTTGTAGCTTTCAACTTTTGCTCCCATACATAACTTGAGGATCCTGAAAAGGATCTGGCCCAAGCTATTTTCACTATCTCTATAAAACCATCTCTCTCAATCCATTGAGGGCTGAAATGGAAAGGAATAGGGCCCAGGTCTTCTTCCTCTTCCAAGAGAAGCTGTATTGGCTTATGATCTGAGGTGAGTTTAGGCAGGATTTTGGTGATAATGATCTTTTTGTTCATCATTATAGAGCTTTGTACCAGGAATCGGTCTAACCGAGCAGAAATGTGTTCCAGTCCCACTCTATTATTGGACCAAGTATAAGTGCCTCGAACTGGGCTGAAATCTAAAAGATCCCAAGTCCGAGTGATCTCCTCCACCTTGGCCAACAAGGGGTCTCTAGTGCTGGTGCCCCCCCTCTTTTCTTTAGCTTTCATTACAATATTTAGGTCCCCGGCTATAATGATATTGCTAGGAGAAGTCTCCTCTAAAAAGACAGAGAGAGAATTCCAACATTCTCATTTTTTAGAGTAGGAAACATGAACATAAAGATTGAAGAGAGAGATGGACAACTTACTTGCTTTGTGCTTCAATTTCGTAATATCCAGTGCTGGGTTTCATGGTGCTTATTTAAATGGAATAGGTCTTTAGACCAAAGAGTTTCCAGACCTCCAGAGGTTCCCCTTGATTTGACTGCTTTGCCTGATCTTTTATTCCACTTTGAACTGCTGATCTATAGAAGAGCCTGCCCTTCTATTTTTGTCTCTTGGAGCATGAGAATATCTGAGGGATCTGCTTTCAAAAGGTCCTTTACTGCTTCGATTTTGGAGGGATTCCCCAGCCCTCTACAATTCCAAGAGACGAGATTCATTATTTACTTAAGGGGGGGAGGTTGAGGCCTCCCTTGGATGACCTTGGTTCGATATCTCGCCCAATAGACATTTCTATTGTAGACTAGCTTCCTTGTGTTTTGAGTCTTTCCGCCTCCTCCTCCCTCTTTTCTTTGCGGGATTTCCTTCCTGCTTTTTTTGAGGGTTCCTCATATGTTTCATCCTCTGAAGAACCTGAGCTTTCCACTGGTTTTTTCCTTGCAATTTCTGCGTACGAGGGATTGGAGAGGCTGCCTTGATTGGCTTCAGTCTGCACTGGCTCCCTTCCCTTTTTGTTTGAAGGTGGTATGTCTGTCTGTTCCATGTTCTCTTGGGTTGAATTTGCTTGATTGTTCTGCACACTTACTGTCCCGTTTGGATTTGCTTCCGCTTCTTGGCCTGTTCTGGAGCTGCTAGGTCCTCCGGGCATCTTGCCTTTATCTGTGCCTTTTTTTGTGTTTGCATTTTTTTGGACTAGGGTCCATTGTTCCCCTTTTCGTTTGTCTACTTGTTCCTCAGCCTTCTTCTTGCAATGCTTTTCAAAGTGTCCGTGTCCATGGCAATGTCTGCATTTAAAAGGTAGTTGCTCATAGTCCAACTCCTGAACATGTTCCCACCCTGCTACATTGAGCTTTATTACTTCCGGTAGCCCCTCTTCTAGATCCACTTCTACACAAATATGAGCACAAGAATACTGATCCTTTCATGCTGCTTGACCTATGTATTTTCCCAACACATTGCCAATAATCTGGAGGGACTTTTGATTCCAGCAGTGGAGAGGTAAATGTGGAAGTCTGACCCAAATCGGAACAGCAGAAGGGACATCTTGGGTCGGATCAAAATATGGCATCCATTTGTTTAGGTAAAGGCCCTAGGGTCCCATAAAGTATGGCCCATTCCTGAATATTACTCCTCTGTCCTTATGGTTTTCAAAAACAAACACAAAGAAACCCTTACCTACGAAAAAACTTTTGATTCCTTCTTTGATCAATGGCTTCCAGTTCCTTTGAGTCCACTCTTCCACCATTTTGGGTGAGGGCCAGAGGCCCGTGAACTGTCCTATGAGGCCTCTCTCAACCAGATTCAAGGCCGCTTTGCAGGTTTCTTCTTCCAGGAGGGCCACCGAAGGGATTGTGTCCAGTTTCTTTACAAACTTTTGCTGAGTCGCAGATGGAGGGCGCTTGGGGCCAGCAGCGATCATGGTTCTGAATGCTAGAACCTCCGGAGGTGGATCTGGCTCCCCGGAGGCAGCCATGGTCTAGAGGAAAGTCGCAGGCTGAACGGGAGGGCGCAGAGGACTCAGGGACACGTTTCCTTAAACTTCATACGTAATCTTTAATTTAACAATATAATTTATTAACCCCTTTAATTCTTTACCTAATTAATTAATGATTCAATTAATAATTAATTAATCTTTGACAGTCATGAACAAGTAATTAATAATAATTAATTAGTTAATGTTATTTAAGAAATAATTATTGTTTAGCTAACTTTTTGGATAGTTATATTATTAAATTAATTATAATTAATAATCCTATACATCTATTTAAGCAGGGTCATTACATATATTTAAGAAAATAGTCACAACTTAAATCCATGATGCTTTCTGAGCTTCATGCTACACCAATAGTTGGGCATTCAAGGTTTACCAAAACTTATGACAGGGTCAAACATTATTTTTCTAGGATGGTATGAAGCAGGAAATACACACCTTTGTGGTGGAATGTGATTTCTATCAATGCAAAAAGGGACAAATAGTCAAATTCCCTGGCACAATACAACCACTTTTGATCCCACCTGCTATTTAAAGGTACATTTCTATGGATTTGATTGTTGGATTACCTAAATCAGGAAATAAGTTATTCATCATGGTGGTAGTTGATGGTCTTTCCAAATATGCTCATTTTTGTGCTCTTCAACACCCATTCACTGCATCCTCAGTGGCTCAACTTTTCATGGATCATATATTCAAGATTCATGGCATGCCTCATTCTATTGTTTCTGAACGAGATCCCACTTTCACCATCAATTTTTGGTAAGAATTTTTCAGGCTACAAGGAACCCAATTACATCTCAACATAGCCTATCATCCTGAGAATAATGGCCAAACTGAAGTGTAAACAAGTTTTTGGAAACACAGTTGAGTCGTTTTTCCTCTAAGAGGAAAAATCAATGTGATCAATGGTTAACCCTAGTTGAATGGTTGTACGACACATCTTAGCATACAGCTACTTGCATGACTCCTTTTGAAGCAGTGTATGGAAAAAATCTACCTTCAATTCTCTCATACATGCACGATGTCTCAAAGGTTCAGGTGGCTGACCAAACTCTTACAATTTGCAAGGCTATTCTCCATGCCCACAAAGTGAATTTGATCATGGATCAAAATTGCATGAAGCAAAAAGAAAAACAAGGTCATTCAAAACGTCAATTTGATAAATGGGACCAAGTGTTTCTTCGACTACAACCTTATAAGCAGACTTCACTCAAGGATGAAAATTTTCAGAAACTTGAGCCCAAAGTTTATGGTACTTATACAATTCTCAAGCATGTGGGATAGGTGTATTATCAATTAGCTTTTCCTAGTCATTCTAAGATCCATCCCGTTTTTCATGTCTCATGGTTAAAGAATGTGACTGGAACTAAGTGTCAAACTCAAACCAACCTTCCCGAGTTGGATGAAGAAGGCTCCATCTAGTTGTAGCCATGAGCAGTTTTGGACCAACATGAGCGTAATATTTGTCAACGCACCATCAAGGAAGTTTTAGTCTAGTGGAAAGATACAACTCCAGTAGATTCCACCTGGAAGCCAACTACCATTCTAAAACAATTTCCTCATCTGAAGCCTTGAGGACAAGGTTTTTTTTAAGGGGGAGGGAATGTTAGGGACCTAACCTCCCTAACCCCTCACGTAGGTAGAATAATATATTTTCCATGTAATAAATTCCAATATTAATAAGGCCTAGTAATAAGGAAGAATAAGTCAAATGTAAGAAGACCTAATAAAAGCTTCCGCTTCTAGATGATCTTCCTCTAGATTGTTCTTTTGGTAGATATATTTAGTATAATTAGGAGTCAGGGCCATAAGAAGTCCTTTTCTTAAGAATTATTGTAATAAATCATTTCTCTGTTGGAGGTTTCCCCCTTGAAGAGGCAAGTGAACATTTTTTTCTAACAATAAGGGTATTATTTTGGTGTTGTGGTTTCATATATTTTGTTGTTTCGCTGTTATTCTCTGCAGTATTTATGTTTTTTACTATTATAATAGATCTGGTACCTAACATATGTGTGTGCGTGTGTGTGTGTGTGTGCGCACTAATAGGCATGAGGATAGTAAAGTGCTAGGTGCATATAGATATGATGAAAATGCATATGATGATGTTGAGCATACACCTAAACTACATATAGACTTAGTAAGGAGTTTGATGATATGAATTGTCATGATAAATAACCATGATTGATGATAACTAGGTAAGGATTCCCTTAACAAAAATTTTGATGATTGAAAATGATAAGAGGCATGAGCAATTAAAGGAATAGGAAGTAGTACTTGCTATGCATTAGGTAATGTCATGATTACCTAGTTAATTCATGGTATGTGAAATTTTTTCATAACAAGTTTGCAAGAGGGATTTCTTGTTGATTGTTTCTAGATGAAAGAGAGCAACATATTTATCATGTGAATGATTGTAAGATTCCATCGGAAAAATGATATTGAATTTAAAATAAATATGCATGAGTGACATGGAAAGTGTGCAAGTAGTGCAAATGCATGTTGGTACCTATGGATATAAATTCTTGAAGACATGGTTTGAATGCATTAATATGATGCTTAGTATGAATTCATGCATGAATAAATTGACTGGGGAACGGGAATAATATTCACCATATTTTGGGAAGTACTATTGTTACTCAGTTGACCTTGCCTTGAAGGGTTTGTTTTTGTTTTACATGAATGCTAGATTGAAGGGGTTGTATACCATTCTTCAAATGAACTAGTATGAAATGATTAAAGAGAAAGTGTGAAAGAATGCTTGGTTTCTATGAAAGGGGAAACATACTTATGATTTTTCATTTGAAATGCTCATGTGAATGATGTTGACTCCAAAAAAGTGCAACATGGATCCCTGCCTGCAAATAGGTTGCAATGCCTTATTATTTATATGTAATTAATAATATACTAGATAGGTGGTACCCTGTATGTGAATGATCATGAAGGGTGCCTCATATTTTGTTGCACTCATGTCTTTTTTTGCAGAAATGACTCTATAGTTTTAAAAATTTGGAACCACTTTCCAAGCAAAATGGGCAAATGATAGGTTTATTGGCGATCTAATTCAAAGGGAAAACATGTTGTTTTAATGATAATCTTGGTTTATTCTTCTACACATATATTTTGATTGGTTGATTTAAACTCCAAGCATGGGCTATATTTGGATATGGCATATTGCACTTATTAATTCTTGTGATTATCATGGACATTAGTTAATTTTAAAGTGTGACAATGCTTCCCTAGCAAAAAAATGGGGGACATACAATATACTTTGTGATAAGTATTAAGCGCACACATTAAAATTGGAAAATTTATGGAAGGTGGAAAACTCGACTTTGAATTGAATTGTCGTTTGATAACTATAGTGGATTATGCATTGGAGGTGTTAGTGCACTCGTACTGGGCTATGGTTGATAGAATTAATGTAAGATATGACGTGAAATTACTACATGTCACTCTAACCCTACCTCGAGGTCGCCACCCTCGCTTGCTTCACATTTGGTTGGTTTCTTAGTTGGTGCTGCCTCCATTTTTTCCCTGTTGAGATTCAATAAGAAGATCCTAGTGAAAATTATGCACCTACACTAGGATGGAGCCTCAGACTATTTTTAGGTGGAATTCTATTTATAGATGATGTTCTATCTATAGATGTATGTCGACTATTATTATCCATTAATAATAGTTGGACAATAAATATTAATCTATTATCTCATAACTATCTCATAGATATCTGGCATCATCATCTCAGAGATTGTGTGCAGGGGAAGATCATGTTGCTTCAATACATTCCTACGAAATATTAGGATGCAGACATTCTGACGAAGGTGCTAACCAGGAGAAAATTTGAATACCATAGAGACAGGATCAGGGTGAAGGATAATCCCTTTCTTGTTGAGAGGGAGTGTTGAGATTCAACAAGAAGATCCTAGTGAAAATTATTCACCTACACTAGGATGGAGCCTCAGGCTATTTTTAGGTGGAAGTCTATTTATAGATGATGCTTTATTTATAGATGATGTTCTATTTATAGATGTATGTTGACTATTATTATCCCTTAATAATAGTTGGACAATAAATATTAATCTATTATCTCATAATTACTTGAAATAGTTAATTGAAATGGAAAATTAGTTAGCTATAGGAAATTCGAGTTCAAAGGTTGACTGGTGGGACATGGAAGTCGAATTAGTTGTAACTAAGTGGCTTGAAGTTGTAACAGAGTTATAAGTGTAGTTATGTGAGTTGTGAAGTAGTTTAACTCAGTTAAGTGAGTTAATCTTAGTTGTACTAGTTGTAACTGAACTTACACTAGTGAGAGTTCAGTGAATTAATTCACAATCAGTGATCTCACATGCAACTGAATATTTACCACTATTAATTACATGCATGTCAGATCCAGTGGAGACCCAATTGAGATAACAGGTGAAAGGGATAGTTTGGCTCAGTTGTGATTTGAGTGAAGTGCACTCATGCAATCACACACATAGTGGATGTGCCCATGAGAAATGTGCAACCTAGGAAAGAGGCATTCAAATTCATTTTCATTTTTTCCATTGCAGGGATTTGCATAGAGGATTCAGGCTGTATGGAGGCATAGAATTGACACATGTATTTGTTGATTTTTGCATGACATTGTGAGTCGATTGTATTGTACTAAGAGCTCTTGGATTAGATTTTTATATGAGATTGTTTCATGATCCATGATATACATAATGAATGATAGTGAGGTTTTTATCTTTATGCTTTCCCAGTAAAACATTTGTGTTATGTGTGATTGTTCTTTCTTCTTGATATTGCAATTGGCGATCATGTTTTATATTCTGTAAGAATATTAGTAGAAGTGATTCTATATTTAACAATGGCATATAATTCTTAGATCACGAGAATCCATGCAATACATAATTTTTATTAAAATTTCTACATGGTATCAGAGTGCAAAAGCTTGCAGAAGTTGAGTTTGTGATTAGATAGAATTTGAATTTGCAAAAAGACTTTCTTGGTTCTACAACTGATTCAAGATCGAAATGGATTTCAATGTCTTGAGGTTAGAGTATACACTCGAGGGAAGATCAAACTACATTTATTGGAAGAACAGGATGGAGGCAGTACTCGAAGACAATGGCTTGAGGGAATTCATTGACAAAGATTTTCCTAAGCCAGATGTTGCAGACGCTGCAAATCTTGATGCATGGAAAAATAAAGTGGCAAAGACAAGGATGATTCTATTGGAGGGAGTACGAGACCACATTGTCTCAAACCTCCATGGGAAATTCACACCATATGTAATGTGGAATATTTTCACAGATCTATTCCAAAACAACAACGACCATAGGAAATTGGCGCTCAAATATAAACTCAGGAAGATCAAGATGGAGAAGGGTGACTCCATTCCAAAATATTGTTGATTAAGGTTGGTTGTGATTGATGTCAACCCTTGAAGAAATAACCATAGCACAAAGGCTTGGGTAATGGACCCAAAAGTGTTTGATGTAAATATGACTCATTATTGTTTTTTCATGGTTGATAAGA
>CBVK0100306377.1:0-14573 GCA_900067695.1 Picea abies | reverse complement strand
GATCCGGGCGCTGCGATCCTTGTCATCCAGACTTGGATTTTATTTAATCATGGGTGCATTTAGCATCTGAAACTTTGGACAAGAATGGGTTTTAACCCATTCTTTTGTGTTGTAGCCTCCCCCCCACAAGAAATATCGATAATAATAACCAAAATCGTAACAGGATCAATCAGGCAGAATTTGTTATAGATTTCGATCGTTGATCCTTGCACAATGAGCAAACAAGATTGATTAATTTTGATGAAAATTGTTTCAATCAAAAGAGTCGTAACAGGGTTTGACCTTTTCACAAATCTAAAATATAGAGCATTAATTATAATCTGAACTCGACTCATAGGACAAACTTGCCAAATTAGAACAAGAGCGAATCGATTGGCTAAGGTTTTCACATAGTTGTTATGATTCAGATTCATTTCCCGATTCGGGCGCGAGTGTTATTTGAGCGTATTGTTTTCATCAAAGAAACAGAGCCATTATCATTAACTTGGGAACAATCAAATATAGAACATCACATGACACAACATCGTAACAAGTATCCTNNAACAATCAAATATAGAACATCACATGACACAACATCGTAACAAGTATCCTCCCGAAGACATTTACCAATCATAGCATACCAATGATAACGAGATCGAATCCGAGCAAAATCGTTTTCTAAATTAAGCGTAAAAACTTCCTGTTGGGAGTAAGCAGAAAACGAATTGAATAAAAAACACACCATTACTTTTGTTGTTTTACTCAGACAAACTTAGCAAATGAAATCCAAACGAATAACCATAAAAATCTATGAGAAAATCATATATCAAATAGAAACTTTTTCTATTTTAATCAAAACGAAGCCATGTACAGGATGATCACTGAATGATAAAAGCATTTGGATAATTGATCAGGCTATTTAAAAACTGAAAACAAATCGTTCTATCAAACTAGATTATTTACAAAACAAAACGATGTCAGAACCATACTTGTGTAGTGACGAGGCTGCTTGATTATGCCAGCTTGGAATTTACAACAACCGTGGCTGATTCCACGTTTTTAAACAGGATGGAGCCGGTTGTCTTTTGTTTCTTATCCACTGCTTGGAGCTTGGCCTTTTGACTGGTTAACAGTGCAATCTAGTCTTCCAAAGATTGAATCTTTGATTGGAGTATCGGAACATCGATATAATATTGTTCTAACCATGAATTGCATTGGTCACAAGGTGACTGTGTGGGTTTAGACAGAGCAGGAGAGGTTTTGGGAAAATGACCGAGGGTTTCATGAGATAACTTAATACCTGGGTAGTTAGGGTCATCCTTTAGGCAGGGGGGTAGGTTTGACACAAAATCATAAGGGGGCTCTGCACATAAACCTTGCGAATAGGGATATTCGCTAGCCAGAAAATGCTCAATATTAGAATTGGAATCCTCGCTCAGGACTATAGGGTTAGACTCAGCAGAGGGTTTTGGTTTGTTTCTGGCCATTCTCGAAATGAGTCGGGCATTCCTTTTCCCTTTGGCATTGGCAGTCAGTTTTGCCTTGGGATTTTTGCTCATAGGCTTTTTAATGGCCTCTGCACTCTTAGTTACAGTGTCAGGTGAGTCAATAGGAGGGTCGGTCGAGGGTTTAGGCAGTAGGAGGTGTAAGGGTATAGGCGGTTCAGCCTTAGTCTCAATTACCACAGGTTTATCAACCTGTACATGGTCGGTGTCTTCAAAGCCATTACGGGCGATGAAGGCCTTCCAACTGTCACCATGCAAACTCAAATAATAAACAACAATGAGCTTAATAAGCCCATGGTGGAATAGGTTGCTGTCATCCTTGTGCCTCTTAAACTTTTTTGCCATCTTATACAAGCTCCGATGAAAATAGAAAGGCATGTTTAGAGGATACCCTATAAAAATCATCAGTAAACGCAGGTGGTAAAGGAACACAAGTCTGTATCGACCTTCATAGGTCACGAACTACTTAAGTATCATTAAAAAGTCGTGCCATCGTTGTTTGAGCATGGATACGGGAATACCTCTGTCACAAGAGGCGACTTTGCGCGATTGAAACAACAATGTCCATGACACTTCCTCGACCTTGCAATTCTTAAACCAACGCTGCCCCGAGGTAGATAACCCCGTAGCCGAGCTGATAAACTGTTCATCGACCTCTAACTGTATATCGCCGACCTTGGCTCGACAGCCATCGAAGGTCATGGAAAACTGTCGTGCTACACATAGGTTAAAACCCTCGAATCGTTTCACGAAGGTACACCACCCATTGTCCTCGAGGTCACTGTGGGCATTGTCAAACATTAACAGAGCTTGGTGGCCATTAGGCTCGACTCGCACGACCAATGACATGGATTCGAACACATGGTAAGGGAAGGGTTTGTATTCACCAACGCACACAGGAGCAGAGCTACCCGAAACAGCGATGAACGAGCAAAAGGGATAAGCATTAATGCAAGCATGCGAAGGTGGTGGAGTCTGCCATGCAAAATATTGATTACCCAAGTACAACCGCCAATTTCATAGCTGTTCACTCCATAATAATAGTTCAACCATTAAGTCATGTGTACAACCAATAAAATTAGAGGTGTATACCAATGCGCGCAAGTGTTATACCATAATGTTTAAACATCCGACATATAAATCAAAACCCAAAATCAACTATGCGCCAATGTATAAAATCAAAAGTTTAACCAAGGAGCCAAAACGATACTCATATGTCGACAAGCCAAAATTTATGAAAAGATTAACATAAGGATTACATCATATATATATAAAACATTTAATCATAACCCCTATGTATTTTCATAGAATCAATGATCAGGCAAGTCATATAAAGTGTAAATCCAAATGCTCAATGCCTTATAAACTCAATAAAATCAAGTTATGCAATCAATATAAGAATATCCAATGAGCATAGTTCGAAAGTCCTTCAAGCCACATAACGATAAACAAAAGGTAAGTGCAGTAGGCATATTGATAAAATGATCATGACAGTTCATATAGTGATCGAAATGTGACCTCGAAAGGAGAAGTTTTCACGCTTACAGTCGTGAAAACTTAATGAAGAGAAAAGTGCAAATGTCGCAAGAAATGAAAATTTCGTCTATTTGAAAAATGCGACGAAAACTTGATGTTCGCAAGACATAGGTGTAGGCAGCTTATAGGATTATAAAAAATGTGAATTGGCTGCCAACACTAGTGGGCAACTTGATATATCTTACAACCACTAGACCTGATCTGAGTTTTGATGTGAGCTTCATTTCTAGATTTATGACACCGCTGAAAGTAGATCACTGGACAACAACGAAGCAAGTGATGAGATATGTGAAAGGGACACTTGACTTTGGTATTCTGTACAGTAGGAGCAAAGACCCGAGGTTGTGTGGGTATACAGATTCATATTGGGCAGGTTCTGTTGATGATAGAAAATCCACTTCTAGATATGTCTTCAGCCTTGGCACGGGTGCAGTCACATGAACCGGCAAGAAACAACATGCAGTCACCCTTTCATCGACAGAAGCAGAGTATCGAGGAGCATTGAGAGGTGCAAGCGAGGTAGTTTGGATTAGGAGGATGTTATCAGATATGCAGATGCAACAGAGAGAGCCTACACCCTTGTTCTGTGACAATCAAGGGGTAATGAAACTTGCCAAGAATCTAGTCTTCCACAAGCATACCAAACATGTTGATACACACTGTCACTTCATCAGACAACTTGTAGAAGATGGAACTATTGAGTTGCAGTATTGTCCTACAGAGGATCAAACTGCAGACATTTTCACCAAGTCTTTGGGTCCCGGAAAGCATGTAAAATTTCGAAATAAACTTGGTGTAGTGAGTAGATTGACCATTAAGGGAAGGTGTTAAATTAAATATTAGTTTATAATGGTCAATTAGAAATTAGACTTAGGAATTAATAAAGTCAAAGTGACTTTAGATTAATATATTTGCTTTTAGGTCAGATATTTGCTTTTAGTTTATATTTTCACTTTATCCCACATTCATAAAGTGGGTTGACTCTACTTGATTGTAACCTATATAAGAAATCTATTTTCTCTCTTATTTCATTGATTGAATAAAGACAGATAACCTTATTCAAGTTATCTTGGTTTCTGTGTGTGCTCGATTTCCGTTACAAATTTTGACTAAAAATTGTAAGTTTGGAGAAAATGTAAAAGGTAAAAGTCTTCAATTCCAAATTTGTATAGAATTTGACTGGAGCATCAGATTCCAGATCTGAAAGTTTTTGTGTACTCCCAATCATAAATTATATCCATACTTGTATAATTTATTTTATAATTCTTGACATATTTTCTTGTACAAAATGGAGAACTTAGCCTCTGAGATTTATTGTACCAGTGAAACAAGTGAAAAAGGGGCGAAATTGTTGATTTTAGACAACCATAACTTTCATCTCAGAAATCAAAATAAGGAATGAGTACATCCATTGGAAAGGTAATATACAGGAAAATATTATGGAAGGCTTATATTATTCCAAGAAACATCTAGTTGTGTTATAAAACTACAGGAAAAGGGGAAATTGGACTATGTGAACCATGGAATTGTTCAATGTAAATGTTTTCCAAATAATATTAATTTTGGAAAAACATTTCCATAAGTTAGAGGTATAGGCTGGATGTGATTATTGAATGAGAAAGAGTGATGATACTCTTGATAGTGCCTATGCAAAGGTATATAAGCACATTTGAAAATGCAACAACCCGATAATGGAAAAAGTGGTTGATCTTTAATAACATGGTATTTTTTATGAGTAGAGAAACATTCAAAGAAGCGATTGTTATTTCAAGGGATTATTAGAAATATGATCAGATGACATGGGTGAATATTGTGTGTTCCTATTGCATAACATAAATTACGGGTGTAAACATGAAAAAATACCTATGAATGTTGGGACTAGTGTAGTTGATTAATAGGAGTAGCCATGACAAGAACAAGAATGGAACACGCCAATAATTGAAGAATGGAATTAAGGTACACAGATAGATAATGAAGAAATTTTCACCTTGAGTGAAAAAACGTAATGATGGAAGAAAATATTGCTCCAAAGGATAACAAGGGTCTCATGAAGTGATGTGTGAGTCATGGGGAGGGTGGGTAATCTCTATGTGAAAGAAAAATAATTTCTAGATATGAATTATCCACTTCTAACTAAAAGTATCCAGAGAAGGAAATCCAATTATGTTATTAGATTTCACAGTGGAAGTAGGGCACACGTGTAAATAATTTAGTGGAAGAAATAATTCAACCTAAGGTGAATGCTTAAGTTAGATGGGATATATATAGATATATATATAATGACAAGAATGAATGAGAATTGTTGATTCAATTTCAGTAGTAGTGATAGTGAACATGGCTAGCAAGATAACAAAGGACATAACCATAAGTTGGAAAGGATGACTTTTCAATGTGTTGAAATGCTAATTGATGAAGTGAATTTTAAGGTTGGTTTGGTTAAGAAGCAATTGTGAGGTGACAATGCCAAAAAGATATATATTGGTGGGAATTTGACAAATAACTAAGTTGGACTTTGTTGGAAGGTGCGTATTATGAATAAGTAGGGAAAAAATGGGAAGAATGAGCGCACATCGAGAAGAAAGGATCTATATTAATTTAAGGAAAACCATCTATAACACACATAAATAAATAAATAAATAAACAAGATGAAATAAATATGCATTAGAGAGCATATTATAAGTGATGCAAAATACATATAGGAAATATAGAAGACATGCACACTAGTACGCATGTCGAGAATGAATGGTTAGTGCATATAGACATGTATTAGTGCATGTGATAATGCCTAGAAATGCATATGGAATGCCTGTATTCTCTGAGTATTCTATTGTTACATATGTAATAATAATGCTATAATATTTGAATATGACTAATGATGGATTATGTATCTAGATTTTTTTTTATAGAATAGTTGAAGATGTTGATGAATGACACCACTAAATATGAAATCCATCCATACGAAGAAAAATGAGGATAGTAAGAATATTGATCAATATGTTGGCGAAGGGAGCATGCAAGCTTCTATTATAACATCCCCAGTTTAATTAATGATTATGTAGATATAATGTGTGGCTATGGCCAAAGCGATGTAATATGTGAATTGTATTTCATTGTTTTATTAATAAAATGTGATTCCAACTGCTAAGGGGACATGGACAAGAGATGGGGGCTGAATTAATCCACAAGAGAGGGGAGTGTCTAAGATAATGACCAAGAGGGGTCCAAGGGGGAAATACCCATGTAAATTAATTTAACCCAATTTCCTAAATTTTCTATTTGTGTATGAACCTTCCCATTTATGATTGAGTGTTCCCAAAGCCAATCATTGAATACATGTAAGAGGGTGGGTGTGAGTGGTCAAATCACAAATTTATTGGGAACATGGGGGTTGAGTACAATCATCTTGGGGAAGAGTGTGAGTCAAGAAAGGAAAGAAAATGAGAGGAAATTCGTATGGGTTTGGACAACAATTTTTAGTGAGTGTGCATGAGAGCAGAGGAGAGAGGAAGAAATAGAGCTCGAAGTTAATGCAACCACGGAGGGAGAATTCTAGAGAAAGATGGAGTGTAATTGGAGATAATTGGATATGGAAACTGAAGATCCAAGTGGTCACACCTGAAGAGTGAAATCTTATGTGAATTTCACTGAAACAACAAGTGTTTGTTGTTGGTTTGTTGATAGCTTTTCTAGAAACAACTTCCCTTGAGTTCTCAACTGAGATATTCCTAGCTACCTATGTTAGAGAGACCCTACTAAAATAATGGCACATTCCTTGGTTTAATCCTAATAAACAAATGGTACATCCCTTGGGTTATCCCTTGTAAAAAATGGTATATTCCTTGGGTTGGACAGGTCAAGAGGAAGAGAGATGGTGGAAAAATGAAATAGTTGTAGGAGAATATCAATTGGGTTGAGTTTTTTATGAGATGTGAGTGGACTGTGAGAGATCACCCTCTTTTGTGAACTTCTATCCTTAGCTCAAGGGTGGTTGGTTGTTGAGATTTGTAAAATTCAGTCTATGGTTGGGTGGAACATCTGTCCCAAGCAACTGGTTGCATAATTGTTGTGAAAAGATAAGTGTTTTATCTTGTGGTTATGTTAAATTATGTGTTTAATTGTTGTGCATGAAATCTATGTATTTGGAAGTGATTTATATGTTGGGGTAATGAGTTGTTTAGCTGCATTTCATGTTGTTTATTAGAATTTGGTAGATGCATCTATTTTATGGTTGTAGACAGTAGCTAAATGTGTTTTAATTCGTAGTTCTAAGCTACATGAAATCAACTAATTGTAGATAAATTAATTTAGTTAGCATATATATATTTTTTAAAGTATTTCACACCGTAATGTTGCTCAGATGGGTTGGGGTAAGTTACATATATAAAGTATCATTTGGTTAGGTAACATCAAGTAATTTGATAACAACCATGCAATTATGCATTTGGGTTTCTTATGATGCATAATTGTGCAAGGTAATTGAAGTAAGAATTCCCTCAGTTAAAGTTCAATATTTGAATTGAGATGTAAAGGAAGAGGACCTTGATCATTGATATGTTTTTTTATTATTGAATGCAATTATATGATATTTAATTGAATACTATATTATGTTGGTTTTAGATCATAACTGGGTAAAGTTAGGAGGCATACTCCTGCAATATCAATGAATGCTAATAGAGCTAGCCATATGTGACACCATGTTGTGGTTGTATATGGAAGGGATATAATTTGATACAAGTGTTTAATGGTATTTCCATGTATAACCGATGTTTGGACTGCAACCTCTTTACCGACACTAAAGACAACCAAGGGATTTTGTTCCTAGTGTTGTCTATGAGTTGAAGAGGAAGGCATCCAAATGGTTGAACAAGTAAATGGGCATGAGTTTGGATGATGTGTCGATATGTTGTCTACACCTTACAACCCTCCATGGTGGAATACATGACATAAATATTTGGTATTCCGGATTCAAGGGAAGGATGCATTATGTAAATGTGGTCATGGGTATTGGCACATTAATTTATTTATTGGTAATGTTTGATTGCATTATGAAAATATGGGTGGAATAATAATGCATGTGTAAGGAATGATAGTTTCATTCCATTCAATATGATTTAAAAAAAAAGTGATTGAATAATTAATATGTTATAATTCTACGAACACTTCATGGGTTGTTGTAAATGTGCAATAAAAGGACAATCTACATGAATACTGACAATTTGTTTGGCTAAATGAAAGCTAAGAAAACTTGGAGGAAGAGTGGTATTGGATATGGAAATAGTGTAATCCCATAAGGAAGGCCAATTCCTACTACTTCAAGAGCCAAAAATTATGAGAAGGAATCTCATGCCTAGGAAATTTGGTTCCTTATATAAAATAGATTTGTAAATTAATAAGTGAAATTGTTATGATAGTATCTCATGATGACTATATTTTTGCAATACATATGAGAAGATGACTATTGAAGTTGGAAGATCCGGAAGAAGGATATTATTAGGACATTAGAACCATATGATTTCCATAGGTTACAAACTGCTAGTGCAAGTAGAGAAGTAAGTTGTTGCTCTCCTTGCATGAGAACACCTTGGAAAATGATGGATTTCCCAAGGAACTGAGTAGCAGAGAAGAGGATGCATGAGATTGGAGGGTGAGTATAGAAAGGAAAATACAACATAATAATGCATATAGCATGGTGGTCATAATCACGAGGGTGTGTTGAGAGAGGATAATGAGCTAAAATCTTACCCATGGTAGCATTGTAAAGAACAAGATAACCATACAGATAAGTATTGTTCTATGGTTACAAAATTGTTTTGAAGGTGCATTTTTATTTTGGAGTTGAGAAGTCCTATGCATAATATGATGGCTCTATGATTATATATATAGCATGTGTTATCTTTCTATTTCACTATGGGGTTATAGACTCAGAGTTCGATAGGAGCGACCAACAAAACCCCATAGCTACTGACTTATTCAATCCCCAAGAATGGGAAAAGGTATCACTCGAGACGCCGCGAGAATCACAAAGATCATAAGTATTGTGATGGGTGCAAAGGAATTATGAAAATGTGTTTTAATTTTTTTATTCTATTATTATGGACTTAAAAAAACATTAATATCTTATTTAAAAAATTGATAATCTATGCGTTTTTATGAATTTAAAATTGATAACCAATAAATTCCTATGAAGATGAAAATTATTATATTATTTGAATGTAAAATGTGAACATGCAAATGACATTATTATTTGAATGTAAAATGTAAAATGAAGGGTGATAAAAATATTTGACAATCACAATTTTTTTGTTTTTGTGTTTTGTTATGGAAAATGTGGTTAACGTACTAAGTTTTATTCTCATATTAGTTAATATACCATCTTATATGTATAAAGTAGAAACATTTATATGCCCTATGTTATTATTTTTTTAAATCGATACCACTTTAATGTTTTACTCTGGACAAATGTTGTTGATTCACTAATTTCTATTTCCGTATTAATATCGACTATAATATTTTTCTATGAACAAATATATGTGTTTCACTAGTTTCTAGACTTGTCTAGTGTAATGTTTGACTATAAAGAAGTCTCTATACACAACCAATTAATATATACTATATATATCTTAATTGTTAAAAACAAGTGTTTCCTCTTAAAAGGTCACATGTTCAAATTCATAGGGGGTAGGGTATGTACATCTTTATAGATTTTATGGGTCTCATACACCAATTCAATGTCTGTCTTAGCCATAAAAATGCAACTTAGAATACAACTTAAAATGGAAACACTTATATGTTTTATGTCTTCAACACCTAAGTAAACCCCCAACTTTTTTTTTATGAACAAATGTGTTGGAATCATTAATTTATATATTTGACTAATGTTAATTAATGTATTTATTATACAATTTAAAATTTCTATTTGTATTTAAAAATAATTTTCATATTTGTAAACATTTTCCTTTTATTATAATAAGACAAATAATTTTTTTTTCAGATTTCCTTATAACATTTTTTTAACATTTATAAAATCAAATAAATATGTTTATATATATATATATATAGATATGCACATTTTACATTCATAACACCTACTTTATGTCTTTTTATCTAATTATGGATGATACAAAGTGAATAATAATAATAATAATCATAATCATCATAATCATCATCATCACCATCTAATTTTAAATTCACAACCAAGTCACACACCAAATTGGTGTCTGAGACTCCCTAGTTTGTTTGATAAGGGATCCGCTCTATGCAACGATTTGATTGCTAAAATTTACAGAGGTATACATACCCTACCCCCCTCTGCAATTGAACTTTTGACCTCTTAGAAGGAAACACATGTTCTTAACCATTAAACCCACTCAGGTTGTATCTAAGTAAGTTGTGAAATTTCCCAAAAACATTTCACTATTTTCTCCATTATAATTGCCTAATAAAAACCACATATATCATATATTTTGGATTTAGATTCTTTGCAGCCGCCAATATTTTTTTTTTGGTTTACCACTTCCATGTGGAATTGTAGAGTAAATTAATACAAAGAACCAACTGAGTTTCCATAAAGTGACTTTCCTTACCACTATACCCGAGTCAACTTAATATGTCCATTTGTCTTTTGCTATCTCTTTACTTATTCTGGCTTGAATTGAATCAAGACAAACAACAAAATAAAAATCCCCACTCAATATGATTATTAATCTCTCTTTGGTATCGTATTTTATCATTTCAAACTTTATTACAACATCTCTCATGACTTCTCCAACACCATCGCCCAACATCATCGAGATTCAATACATCCACTTTCTTCCATCTCCCGTTCAATATGGCAATTTTTGTTTCTATTTTTTTTTGTTGTAACTTGTAGGTAAGACTTTATGATATGAGATCTACTCTCTCTTTATTATTGTAGGTAGGTATTTATAAAATAAGTCATCTTTCTATTTTTACTCAAATTTCATATTTTAAAATCTTTGGGTAGCAAAAATTTTAAATTGTAAAGAACATATATCAAAGTACCTGTGGTAAACATGTTAAGTTTTGCTTCACTATAATTTTATTATTATAGGTTATGAACATTAGGGGTTTTTACTAGTCTTGAAACTGATCTTAAAAATGCGTTTTTAGTAAAAAAAATATATCTTAAGTTATCAACATCGAAATTTAGTGTCACTGGTTGCACTGGAAACATGAAATAATAAGTATTTTAGGTTCAAATTTCATACCTGGAATTTGACACAATATTTAGTATAAGTTTTCTCTCATTAAATAGGAAAAAAAAATAAGTCCTGATCATTCAAGCATAACTTTCTCTTGGAATATCCAAATTTAATGAAACTAGTGAAATATTGAAGTTAAAATATTAGGGCATATCATGTAAAACAATTAGAAATAGAGGATAAAAATTGGTAAAGTTGTAATGTGTTGAAGGTCAACCAATAAGACAAAATCCAAATCAAGGTTTTAAAAGGTATGTTAACTTGAAAATAACATAACTTTTGAATGAAAGATATGTTTTGGGTGATTAAAAAAGTGTTATAAAGAGAAAAATAGTATAATTCTAGGTAAATACTAATTTTGGATCAGATTCCAAGGGATTTTTCCAACAAAAAATACATCCATTAAACCTCCAGAGAGCTCATCATTGGCACAAAAAGAGAATCAAGAGGTGAATTTTAGGATTTCCATGACTAAAGAGAAATCATAGGCATGCAATATACAATGGTAAATAATATTGACATCATAAATTTGATAAGATGGAGATATTTTGAATATTTTCAAAATGATCTCAAAGAAATATCAAAGATGATCTCAAAGAAACGAAGGGGTAATTTTGAATGAGATAAGACTGCTCCATATCCCTAATTCATCTCTTCAAGAAGAGGATAAGGATAAAAACAGGGTTGAGTCCTGATCACATATTGAGAAACTTGAAACACAATTGGAGAACAACAGTTTTGAATCCTCAACCCTTGATAATTCATCACTCTAATATCCACATCATCATGTGTTCAACTCAAGAGCAAGGAACTACTTCATTACTAATATTGATATGAGAAAGTTTGATGGAAATAATCTAATAACATGGATATTTCAAATGGAGTAATTTTTTAATCTACACCAAGTGCCAACTTTACAATTGCATCCTTCTATTTAGAACTTGATCAATTTGTGTGGTACCAATGGATTTGTGATCATAAGAAGGAAATCATTGTTTCTTGGTATGTTTTATGTATGAATTGGTATCACATTATGGGGATATTAAAAACAACACTTTCTTTATCCAATTGATAAATCTCAAGAAAAGGGTTCTGGTTACATAGAACATTAAACACTTTAAAATGTTTAGTCTTAAAGTGAAGAACATTCGGGTTGCCAAGTAAATACACATTTCTTTCTGGTTAAGAATTTGGGGATTTCAGCACTGCAACATTCTTCAGACTGAAGAATAACCCTGCTGCTGTAGAAAAAAAAAAAAAGTTCTGGAAATTTTTTCACCATTATTTGAGACCTATTCCATTAGATTCATCTCTTCTCCCTTATCACATTCATCCATATCATTTTTCTGCAAAAATTTATGACCCCGCCCACTCCCTTTTCAGTTCACCCATCCTCATGGCCCATAACCATAGCCAAGAATTGGAGCCTCGCTTCAACACCTTGCAATCTAGTTTCCTCGAGACCCAAAAAGAAGTGCAACAACTCAGTGCTACTATTGCCTCCCGTGATACATCCATCAATACCACCATAAATGCATCTGTACAGTCCGCAATGGCAGAAGTCAAACAAGAACTGACCACCCAGCTTGAATCTGTCTTTGTATCACTCTACACCAAACTCAAGATCACTACCGATGACCCTTTTCCTGACGAACATACAAAGACTGAAGGTGAAACTTCTTTCCATTCCCATACCTTTCTGCCCCATCACTTTCAATGGGACATATGCCTTCTATGAGTGGATGTAAGCAAATTTGATGGCTCAGACCCCATTGGGTGGGTCACCCAAATGGAACATTATTTCTCTCTCTACAACATTATAGATGACTTGGCCAAACTCTGGTATGGTGTTCTCCATCTAGATCAAGAATGCTGGAAATGGTGGCAATGGAGAAAAACTTCCCATCAAGGGTATATTGCTTGGACCTAATTTGTGACTGAGCTTTATGAACACTTTGACACTGACACCAACCATTTGGTCCATTTGACAAAATTGAAACAATCAGGAACATTAGAAGACTTCATAGCTGCATTTGAGCGCCTAGCTTTTCGAATAGAGGGCATGACTGATGCTTTCTTTCTAGAGTGTTTTATCAGTGGCCTCAAGGAAGAGATTCGGGCCCATGTCCTCATGGCTCGACCTGCGAGTTGGGTGGAGGCTACTAAAAAAGATAAAGAATCACAACAAATTGTTTCCTCTCAAAACCGTAAGCCTTCCTTTATCCCTTGCCCTAAACCAGTAAACCCCACTACTCTCTCCGCCCCATTAAAGATCCAAAAATTGACCAGGGATGAAATGGTTGAATGCCAACTCAAAGGCCTCTATTATAATTGTGATGAAAAATATATCTCGGGCCACAAATGTAAGGAGAAAAATCTTTTTATGGCCATCTCTGAGGATATTCCGAAAGAGGATGATGCAAATCCCCTTGTGCCCAAGTCACTAGAAATCATTGACATAAACCCTCCCTCCGAACCTCCCGAAGTGGAACCTATCATTTCCCTCAATGCTCTCACTAGCTTCTCTTCCCCCCAAACCCTTAAGTTAATCGATTACATCAAGCACTGAAAGGTCATCATTCTAGTTGATAGTGGCAGCACCCATAATTTTATTCATCACCGCATTGCCCAAGAAACTCATTGTTACATCCATGCTGTCAATAATTTCCAAATCATGATTGCCAATGGTGGTTCTATGAAATGTGGCAGGCACTGTGAAAATGTGCATCTCCAAATCGGTGACTACCACCTAAAATCCCATATGTTTTCTATTGACATGGGCGGTTGCAACATTGTGTTGGGTGCAGACTGGCTAAGGACTTTGGGTCCCATTCTCATGGATTTTCAGAACTTAACCATGAAATTTGACCAAGAAGGCCACCAATATAAATTTCAAGGCATCACTGCTAGTTCACCTGAGGTCATCAGTTCCCATCGCATGGAAAAGATGCTCAAAAAAGGTCATTCTGGTGTCATTGCCCAACTCCATGCCATACAAGCCACAAAGACACCCCCAATGCCCCAAGACCTCCAAGCCCTCTTTTCTAAACATAAAACGGTATTTTCCACTCCCCAAGGACTCCCTCCTTCCCACGGTGTTCATGATCATTCCATTCCCCTTGTCCCAGGAAGCATTTCCCCCAATATCCGTCCATATCGCCACCCCTTTGCACAAAAAAATGAAATTGAGAAAATGGTCCAGGAACTCCTTACTGCAGGCATCATCCATCCTAGTATAAGCCCTTACTTGGATCTGGTCATCATGGTACTGAAGAAAGAAGGTTCTTGGAGAATGTGTCCTGACTTCCATTCTCTCAACAAACTGACCATC
>CBVK0100306376.1:0-14575 GCA_900067695.1 Picea abies | reverse complement strand
TGACAATTGGGAAGAGATTTCAATGGAAATCAACTTTCCCCAATCGAAGATGGCCTGTTCCTTGACCGTAAAGTATAAAATGTAAAGAATCTTGCAGGAAATGTTGGCTGTGGTTTCTTATCATGTTACCCTCGTGAACAACCAAGCAATTTCCCGGGAGAGATTTTTAAATGAGCCAACCTACAATCTCGTGATGTCTTCAGGGATGGTCGTTGGGTTCTCCAGGAACTCGGGTAAGAGGTCCAACCCATTGTCATGTTTATTTAAGAATTCTCTGTAATCTTCACCCTTGAAGGTAAGCATTGGCTCGAGAAGTCTCAACATCTTACGAAATACCCGAGTCAACAAATAGATAGGGGAATGGTCTCGCAATTGAATGATCCGCTGGCTTGGAATATATCTCTTGGCGCACCAGGTGACCAACTCTTTACAGTCGAAAACCTCTGAGACGCAACATGCATGAGCGATTCCAGACGTCTAGATTACTTCCTTATGGGTAGAAGGGGATGAGTAGTAAGAATATGCTCTGGACCACTGAAATTTCTGGTCCTCACGTCCGAAAATGTTCAATGTATCTCCACAGAATTGTTGTCTAGTTACTACCATAAGTTGACGAAAACGTTCCTTTGCTCCAGCTAATGTTTAAAAATGAACACTTGAGAGGGATAATATAATCCTCCGCAAATCCTGGTTTAATGTGTTTTAATAGGAGATCTCCTCGAGCCCTTTGGTTATTAATGACCATCTTTACAGAATATGCACGATGCATTGTTAGCATTAAAGCATACTAAATGTATATTGGGGAAAGCGCGAAGGTGACAGAGACGGATGGGAGCAAAATAGGATTTGAGATTTTTGTGAACCCGCGACTGCAGGAGGTCGAAAAATGACTAAGTGTTGTGATGCGGTCAGTCAGACCTATCAAAGGAGAGATGAGATACTTGGAAGCCCAGGGCATCTGAGGGTCAAAATGTAGATCATAGATCTTTTGGATGCAAAATGTGTATCACGGAACATGGGATGTGAGAGTTCGACTCCGCCAACCCAGGAAACCGCAATTGTAAAAACGACTAAGTATGGGATAATGTGGCGATCGAGTGGACTCGATATGTGAGAATGTGGATTGGAGGTGAGGATTCATGAGTCCGCCAACCCAAGAACCCGTCGTTCTGAAAAAAACGACTAAGTATAGAACTAGAAAGGGAGAATAGAAGGGAAAAAGGAAATTGGGAAAACATGGAAGTATAAAAGAGGGAAAAGAAAGGGAGAAAAGAATTTGGGAGAATAGAAAGGGGAGGGAAGTCTCAAAAGCGGGAATTGATCTCAACATGCGACAAGTCATCTTGACTAGAGTTTGAAACAATCTTATGAAGTCTCATGTCTTGCATGTTTGATCGTGTTCTTATACATTAGGTACCTAGTCATATCGGTGCTCTCAATGGAGAGGAGACCCACTTCTATGAGGATATGATAAGTGTATCGCCTTTAATTTTGATACCACAAGTTATGAAATACTTTTGATTTTTCTCTATCTTTCTCCACTATTCTCTAGAGATGTTGCAACCTCAAACTTCACAACCATATAAGATAACATGAGAAATGAGAGTCAATGAAGAGTTTTTTCTTAACCCGTAGCCAAGGGTCTGTTGAATTACCATTGTTTTCAAGTCCGTAATAAGATTTTTGAATTCCATTTATCACTTTCTCAATGTTATAGTTCTACTTAGGCTTGTGAAGAAACTTGATTCAAAGATATTTGTATGAAGTCATTTTCTCCAAGTTGTTGTTGTCATACATGAAATTAGCATAAGCAACCTTTTTGGATAATACAATGAAAGATTTATCATATGTGTAGGTTACAACAATCTCCTCTCTCTACTTGCATGTTTGACCTCTTGGGTTTAATATAATTGTGTTTAAATAATGATTTCAACTTCTACTTGGTAAGTGTATTCATCACTCACTCTTTCACTGTGATTAGAGCTAAATAATTCAAGGTTTGAGGGATATTTTGTTCGTTGATCGCCTCCTTATAGTATCATAATTTTCTTTTATCCTCTAAATCTTTATCACACCAAAATCTCTCCTCAAATTTAGATCTAATAATATTTTTAACATTATAGTTATTTTGCAAAGTGACCTCTTCCTTTATTCCAAATGATTTAGCCAGAACTTGGCATCATTATGCCAACCTTTCTTTAGCCACAAGTCATTTTGACTAGAGTTTGAAACAATCTTATGAAGTATCTTGTCTTCCATGTTTCATCTTGTTTTTTAACATTAGGTACGTAGTCACAACCGTGATCTCAAAGGAGGAAAGACCCACTTCTATGAGGAGGATAGAATAGGTGTATTGCTTTTAATTTTGATATTATGTGTTATAAAATACTTTTGGATTTTCTCAATCTTTCTCCACGATTCTCTTGAGGTGTTGTAGCCCCAAACTTCACAACCATATAAGACAACATGAGTGATGACAACATCAAAGAGGAGTTTTTTCTTAACCTGTAACCAAAGGTCCGTTGAATTACCATTGTTTTCAAATCCATAATAAGTTTTCGACATTCCATTTATCATTTTCTCAATGCTATAGTTCTACTTAGGATTGTGGTGAAAATTGATTCCAAGATATTTGTATGAAGTCATTTTTTCCATGTCGTTGTTGTCATAAATGAAATTAGCATAAGTGATCTTTTGGATAATACAATGAAAAGTGTACCATATGTGTACGTTACAACAATCTTCTCTCTTCTTGCATGCTTGATTTCCTAGGTTTTATATAGCTATATTTAAATAATGATTTCATTTTGTACTTGGTAAGTGTATTCATCACACTCTTTCGTTGTTATTAAACATAAATAATTCAAGGTTTGAGTGATATTTTGTTTGTTGATCTACATTATTTCCACAGTTTCTTATTATTTTCATATTAGTAATTCGTTAGTCAACTCTTACCTTCACCTTAGTTACCACATCTAGGCAATGATCTACTTAACCCTGGTAAAGTTGTGTAGATTAGGAAAGCCCCTCATAGCCTTTAGTAGGAGTTGGCTTAAAAAGAGTGGATTTGCATCGAGGTGACAGTGGGCACTTATCTTGTGTGGTACCACCTTAGCGCCTCGTAGGACCTTGACGAGACCGCTAAATCGAATGGTAACAAGACCTTAAGAAAAATAAGGAATTACCTGGTTTGTTTTAGAATTTTATTTCTATATTTAAAACGTTTTAAGAGAAGTCGTCCTAAATCACCATAGCTTTGATAAGTTGAACGGTTAAGAAGTTAGACATTGTAACAAATATTTTGAAATTATGATCTAATGTGGTTGTATGTAGAATATTCTAGGATAAAGTACTTTTCATCTTCAACCCTCTTAGTGTCACAAAGATAACAAATTATTTTGACCCGCGACTTTAGGAATTGTCCAATGTCTTATTTCACTAAGGAGCTCATGAGAGTTTATTCTTATTTTAGCAATGTTGATTTTTTTTTACGTTAGTTAAAATAGAGAGATGTTTAGATCTTCTAAATCATGTTTGATCACCTCCTTATATTATCTTAATTTATTTTATCCTCTAATTCTTTATCACACCAAAACCTCTCCTGAAATTTAGATATAATAATATTTTTAACAGTATCGTTGTTTTGCAAAGAGACCTCTTCCTTTATTCCCAACGATTTAGCCAAAACTTGGCATCATTGTGCCAATGTTGTTTGAGCGGCAAGTCGTTTTGACTAGTGTTTGAAATAATCTTATTAAGTCTCATGTCTTCCATGTTTCATCTTATTCTTGTACATTAGGTACCTAGTCATATTCGTGCTCTTAATGGAGGAGAGACCCACTTCTATGAGGATAGGATAGGTGTATTGCCTTTAATTTTGATATGATAAGTTATGAAATACTTTTGGATTTTCTCTATCTTTCTCCACAATTCTCTAGAGGTGTTGCAGCCCCAAACTTCACAACCATATAAGATAACATGACTGATGATAGAGTCAAAGAATTATTATTTTTTTACCCATAGCCAAAGGTTCACCGAATTACCATTATTTTCAAGTACATAATAAGTTTTTTGCATTCCATTTATCATTTTCTCAATGTTATAGTTCTACATACGCTTGCGATGAAAATCGATTGCAAGATATTTGTATGAAGTCAATTTCTCCAAGTTGTCGTTGTCATACATGAAATTAGCATAAGCGATCTTTTTGGATAATACAGTGAAAAGTGTACCATATGTGTAGGTTACAACAATCTCCTCTCTCTACTCACATGCTTGATTTCCTAGGTTTTATATCACTGCATTTAAATAATGATTTCATCGTGTACTTGGTAAGTGTATTCATCACTCACTCTTCCGTTGTTATTAGACCTAAATAATTCAAGGTTGAGTGATATTTTGTTTGTTGATCTGTATTATTTCCATAGTTTATTATCATTCTCATTTTAGTAATTCGTTAATTAACTCCTACCTTAACCATAGTTACAACATCTAGACATTGATCTACTTATCCCTGGTGAAGTTGGGTGTAGATTAGGAAAGCATCCCATGGCCCTTAGTAGGAGTTCGCTTAAAAGGTGGGGATTCATATTGAGGTGACAGTGGACACTTATCTTGTGTCGTACCATCTAAATCGAGTAGTAATAAGACCTTAAAAAAAAGGAATTACTTGGTTTGCTTTCGAATTTTATTTCTATACTTAAAAAGTTTTAAGAGAAACAATCCTAAATGACCATAGTTTTGATGACTTGAAAGGTTAAGATGGTCGATATTGTAACAAATATTTTGAATTTTTGATCTAATGTCGATGGACGTAGAACATTCTAAGAGATAGTACTTTTCATCTTCTACCCTCTTAGTGTCACAAAGATAACAAATTCTTTTGACCCGCGACTTTAGGAATTGTCCAACGCCTTTTTTCTCTATGGAGTTCATGAGAGTTTATTCCTTCGGACGAGTCCCTCGGAGTATTTTTAACGAACCCTAAGAAGGAGCCAACGCCTTTTTTCTCTATGGAGTTCATGAGAGTTTATTCTTATTTTAGCTATGTTGATTTATTTTTTATGCTAGTGAAAATAGAGAAATGTTTAGATCTTCTAGATATTGCCTTCTTAGAGTATCTTAATTTTCTTCTATCCTCTAATTTGTTATCACACCAAAATCTTTCCTCAAATTTAAATATAATAATATTTTTAACATTATCATTATTTTGCAAAGTGACATCTTCATTTAGCCACAAGTCGTTTTGACTAGAGTTTGAAACAATCTTATGAAGTCTCTTGTCTTCCATGTTTCATCTTGTTCTTGTACACTAGGTACCTAGTCATAGTCGTGCTCTCAATTGAGGAAAGACTCACTTCTATGAGTAGGATATGACAGGTTTATTTCCTTTAATTTTGATATTCTAAGTTATAAAATACTTTTGGATTTATTCTATCTTCTCTATCTTTCTCCACGATTCTCTAGAGATGTTGCAGCCCCAAACTTCACAGGATCTACACCAAACATCAGTAACAAGGTTGGTAGTTCCTTTCCATGTATGTATTGTGAAAGAGGGGTTTAAGTTTTGGGTGGTAGGTTAAAAAGCATTTCTTTACGGTCAAAATCTGCATGCAAGTCTGACCCTAGTTTGCTAGTCCGTAGGGTATTTTTCCTAGCAACAGGTAGAAGGCCCCAAGCATTTTCTTAGTCTATATTAAGTCCTTTGTGCCTTTCTGGCTGGATTTTTTTGTTTTTAGTCAGCTTGGTACTTTTCTTCTAGCCATTAATATGTATCTCATGAGTTTTCTCCCTCCCAGTGTTATCATTTTTTTGTCTTTTTGATGATCTCTTCCAAATCCTTTTTGGGTTCTGGTGCATGTGATCTTTTTGTAGAAGGGATTGTGGTTCCCTAGTTTCTCTATTTTGGGACTGTCTGTCTCCTGGATCGATCCTAGTCACGGATCTGATGATGTAAACAAATTATATTACTAATATAATTGGGCAAATTTTCTATTGGAAAAAGGTACCTGGTCATATTTATGCTCTCAATGGGGGAAATACTTGCTTCTATGAGGTGGATAGCATAGGGTGTGTTACCTTTAATTTTGAGATTATAAGTTATAAAACACTTTTGGATTTACTCTATCTTTCTCCACGATTCTCTAGAGATGTTGCAGCCCCAAACTTCACAACCATATAAAATAACATGAGTAATGACAATGTCAAAGAGGTGTGTTTTCTTAACCCATAGCCAAAGGTCCACTGTATAACCACTGTTTTCAAGTCCATAATAAGTTTTTTGCATTCCATTTATCCTTTTTTCAATGCTATAGTTCTACTTAGGCTTGTGATGAAAATCGATTCCAATACATTTGTATGAAGTCATCTCCAAGTTGTTGTCATACACAAAATTAGCATAAGTGATCTTTTTGGATAATACAATTAAAAGTGTACAATATGTGTTACAACAGTCTCCTCTCTCTAGTTGCATGCTTGATTTCATAGGTTTTATATAGCTATATTTGAGTATGAGCATGATGTTTTATTCCCATGTCATCTATATCAAACTGTTATTGTAACCTGACAAGAGCTTGAGAAAAAAGTTTTGAAACAAAAAAACAATTGGACCTAAAAAATATGAACTTGTTAAGATCTTCTACCTGACGAGTCACTGTCACATTTTGCATGAGCTTACAATGTTTTTTAGACATGAATTAGTATAGATGTTTGTCTATTTTGTACAAATTGAGAGGAGGAATGGTGTGAACCTCGCAGTTGTTGGCTCCTCTCACTGAACGAGGAGATGCAGAGCTCGAATCCCAGCAACTCTCATCTTCGCTGTACCAGAAGCAAGAATACAGTGGATAAAGCTTCCAGGGGCACAATAACACCTTCCATCATAAAAAGAATGCAATAGCCAACCAACTGCCTAATAAAGTCTAAGAAAAATTGAATTGGACCTTACTAGCCTCACACCTCTCTTGAAAACTAAAAATCCCTTGATTGAAAAATTTAAAGTTCAGTGTCTCAATGCAATAAAATGGTCAGAATCTAAAGCCTAAAACATAAAAAAATTCAATATTATAAATTTGGAATCCAGTTTCTATTACAGCTGATATTGGGAATGTTTGAAAGTTATTTTCAGTGCACGTTGGTTGTAATCATATATCATAATCTTCAGTACACAACGTATGCTGCTGTAAGAAAAATAAAAAATATATCAGAGAAAACATACATCGAAACATGAACACTTGCATCCATCCAGAGAAATACACCAAAACATAAACACTTGCATCCATCCTGTGAAAAGAAGCTGGAATGCATGACTAGCAATATCTAGAAAACAGTAAACTGGTTTGAAAGGTACAACTTTCTTAACAATATTGACTGCAGCATTTTAAGTGAATGCCCCATATTACTCTTCCTTCAGTTGCACAGAACATTCAATAAATGGGAGTGTGTCACATCAATTAAGACAGTTGCCAAAATTATGTGAAGCTCGTTTTCACTAATGATGCATTCAAGGTCTGCTATAAGTTCAATTAGGAGAACAAATTTATTGTCATGTTTTCGATTTGAGTAGTGTTTTCTTGATTTTCATCGTATAACTAGGTTTAGTGTGGGTGGTTCTAACCTAAGGTACTGATAAAACATAAAAATAACTTTCACATCATAATAAAAAGGATTTACCTGTAGGATGGAAATTGTTTGACAATTTATAAATTACATTCTTTCTCAAAGCCGTTCTATTTTTTATCCACCATCTTATCAATCTTTGGATGACAAGACAGCTTCCTGCAAATCAACTCAATAGAAAATTGGACCTCATATCCCCTAAACAGTCCCATCACAGAAATGTAACAAATCTTTGAAACTGAAGGACCTTGCAAAAAAGGATATGCATGTTGAGATTTGTCACCTTACATATTGATCAAAGCACGAAAATAAAACCCTTGAATCCTGCTCTAAAACATATTAATGGAAAAACTGCAATAAGACAGCTTGAGCTGAGAGAGTCGATGTGATTATCTTCAAATCAGTTCTCCATCTGCAATGATGCCTTACTGTTCTGATCTCCCTGTATGGCTATCAGTTTCTCATGAAATCCTTGCATGCCTGCTTTCCAAAGGATCCTCCTTTCGATAATAATGTACAGACGTTTTAGCTCAATAAAACAGAGACCAAAATAAAAAATGCATGGAATCTGAGTGTCCATCATACATGCCTGGAGCTAAATCTATGCAGGACCCTAATGTGTGTAGCCTTATTTATCAGTCATTGATATAGAACTCTGTAAATGTTTCACAGCTTATTTCCAACAAATTTGGAATGTGCTGCCACATAGCCCTGTAGTGGTGTTCTTCCTTATGTTGAAGGACTCAAGTAGGATGAAAGGCATGTAGCTCAAGCAGTAGAGCAAGCTATCAGCCTTTGGAGTAAAAGGCTACAAATATCATGGGTGAGGGTATATGTTCATCATGAAATTTTCTTTAAAGGAAAATATCAACATTATTAAAATCAAGCATAAGAAAGGGCTTCCCATCGCAGACAACATAACAGAGTCAAATACTAAGGAAAGACACTAAGATCATGGCATAATTCAACTTTCAACTAGTATTCAATGAATATTTTACATGGTACATTGCTTTGCCACCACTAATAACCTGGCATGCAAGTCATACCAGCAATTTGGTGCTTAATTAACACCATTATGATGTTCTTTTGGGGTATGATCCACTGCTCAAGTTTAACTGAAATGAATTGAAAGAATACCAATAAACCGGGGAAAGCGTATTAGTAACCTTGTCAGCTTCAGCACAATTGCACTCAGAAATATGATTACAACAACAAAACTGAACGGGATGAGTGATCCATCCAATGTCAGCAACAATAGCTTCAACCAAATCCTTTGTCTGTAGAATAAGTAACCATGGCAAAGCAAGTATGAATAGAGATGACCCATATTATTGGCCCATTCCATATTGATAGAGTTTGGGCTCCCACAATCCTCAATATCCGATTGGCATGGCCAGTTGAAAGCTCAATTTCAGTTCAGCTGACTAGCATGTCAGTTTCAGATCCAGTACATGAGCACTGCTCGACAAACAACAGTACCATACAAGACTCAAAATTCAAGTCACCCAAACTCAAATCAAAGTAATAACTGATTAGGATCACCGGTCTCAAGCAAGAGTATAGACCAGGTTATCGAGTTAGATAACAGTTGATCTGATGCTTGTCAACAAACTTTGTCCAATCTAATACATTGTTAACTGTAATAAGCAGAGATTGTACCTGCCATGAAACCATCATGAAAATCATGGTTGCGGTATGCAACATGATCTCAAAACACCATGATTAGGAATACTTGGATTCATGAAACAACTTGAAATTAGAGTCATACATGAGACTGGTCTTTACCCAATATTGCTGACAGTCTGGATTATGATTGCAGGCAAAAGCTACAGCGACGAGCCAGTATCCAATGATAGGATGGATCTAATTATACATTGTATATACAGATACCATCTAGTCTCTCACTTCACATCTCATAAAGACATTGTCCTATACATCATTTGGTCGTGCCCAGAGCACAAAACTCACCGACAAAGTAACATTTGGAACTAGAGTTGCTGCAGCATTGCATTGTTACGCATTGCCGGATGCTTTTTACTAACTCCCGAGACAAAATTGTGATAAGACTGCAGTCGCTCCTACAAGTATCGCTCTCAACTTAAGTATATGATAACTTTCGACCAAGGTTTCAATTTTAATCATTAATAACATAAATTAATTACCTGACTCCTGGAAAAGCTGATAACCTTGATATCAAAATTTTATACATGACTAGAGTTGATTCATATGTTACAGGAGCTCCATCTAATCAGAATTGGAATCAACTCGAAGATATAACCTCGGACGAGCTGATCGTGGCCGTTGATGATAAGAGAATAGACGCTCAGACCCACAATTATTGGTTGATGTTATTTGAGATTTTTTGTTACTCATATTCAGAAGCACAGAAGCTGCACACAACCAATAACACAGAAAGGTGCAGGTTATAACTGCACTTGAATATCTTGAACTTGACATGAGTGACGAAACAAACTAAATGATTTTTACTTTATACCTGTGTTAGCTAAGGAGTCCAGTCTCCCTCTCTCACGTTCAGACTGTGGCCTATCATGAATTTCATCAGCACGCTCCTGGGTGTGTGTTTCAGCCAATGTATTGCTACCACCTAATCCAAGCGAAATCCAATTGGTCTCAACAACATCATCACGAGTAATAGAAGGTGCCCTTGGTTCCCTTGTATCAACCTGAACAGATTCTCGATCTGGCTGGGGTGGAAGAAAGAACTGCAGCGGAACATTTGTAGTTTCAATATCCCTTGAGTTGTCATTTTGATCATCACTTGCTGCTGTATTCAAATAACCTGGAGAGCAATCCAAGGGCTGTCTATATTCAGAAATTCTTGACCCAAATAACCTGTTCTCTTCTTGTTGTTGATCCATACTATATGTATTGAAAGGTGTAGGATGTACCGCAGACTCATGCCATGAATTTCCAGTGCCATCAGGAACATCTGCATCTGTTCCAAACAAGTGGAATGTTGCATCCTGAGCATGCACTGGCCAATGTGGTAAAGTTGAATCACTACCATTGCCTACAAATAAACCAAGGGAAGGATTCACATTATCTGGGACTGAATTTTCACAAAAGGAATTCCGAAGTTTAGACGAACTAGCAGGAATGAATGGAATATGACTGCTATCAACCTGTGGGCCCTCTGGTAAAACTTCTTGACAGTTTAACATTAATGATCCACCTGGACCAAGATTATCCGAACCCACAAATGCTGATGTAGCTGATGAACCAATGTTTAGTTCATCCCCATTCTCCTCTTCTGAATCACTTAGAACTACAACTTCAGACTCTTTGTGAGCCTGTGAATGAACAAGCCTGCTAGATTTACATGGAGGGCAGGCATTGCCTAAAGATGTAGAATCAAAGTCAGCATCATTATTTTCTGAAAATTCAAGGTTCCAACTTGCTTCCTGGTTAACACTTGCATCTTCATCAACTCTGTTGCTAGCAGTTGCACTGCTGCTGCTGTGAAGTTTAAATTTCTCTTTATCAATTTCTCTAGACATATTGTTTGCTTCAGAAGGTTGAATATCTGCACCACTTACTTTCCAGGAACCATCTTGATTCCTCTTGATTCCAATTTTCAATGTCATACGCCCCTCTGATAAGACATCCTCCTGCTTTACCTGTTTCAAACTTACCTTTTGATTCTTGACATCTTGATTTTTCATATTGATGGATCCATCAGGCAATCTCCATTGCTCATGTAACTTGTTTTCACCATCATGTTTTGGACGCCAACAGCCATCTGGTTTCACTTCAACTTCAGTTACATCCTCGGGGTAGTTTTTGATCTGCTCCAGGAACCATAGTATGCATGTTAATGGGCAAGTAAAAGTTGATCATAAATCTGCACCATGCATGTGATTAATATTTACAACCCAACTGTAGAAGAAAATAGAGGATATGCTTACATGTGATGTAATGCAATTGAAATATGGGTCAATTATGATGTCCTCCAATGAATAATTCTTCATACATGTTGGGCACTGCCACTGCATTAAGAATCAAACTTAGTCAGATAGCATTACTGTTTTCACGACTTAGCATGTTTGTCATGCAATGATGTCTAAAATCTACAGAAGACTGTGTTAGCAATAAACTTGCAGTTTTGAGTAATTTCTAACCTTCCGTGCATGCTGGTTAAGTTCTACAAAAGTGTTGAGGTCAAAACACCCCATATGAATGCATGGTTTGAACCTTCCAGCAACCTTCATACGTGATCCGCTTAGCTGTCAACCACCCAAATTCATATGAAAGTTCAGGAAATGCTATCTATAAACATAAAAAGAGAAATACCAAATACAATGCAACACCCCAACATGCATATGCACTAGGAAGTTGTAATTCCTTATACAATATGTGAGTTTTCACTTAAAGCTTTCAAAGAAACAGAAATGACACAAAAAAAGATCATGCACCATAAGCTTCCAATCTCTTCCTGGTTTAGAATTCCTCTTTAGTTTCTACATTGTCTTTCAATGCTTCTGAAATTATTTTACATTTCCTGATCTGCAGCAACTCTTCCATTGCAATACTTCGAAGTCCAAACATCTGATGTGCATATGATCTAATGCAGGATTTAATTCTGTAAGGCCCAATTACTAACTCATTACCAGGTACATAATAAAGCATAGAATGGGATATAAGAATTATGAAAATGGATGGTCATCAAAAAATATCAATAAAATCAAGGTCACAAATCTCAATGCCTTCACACCGAAAGTTTCATGTCAATCCAGTACTCAACGTCTCAATCTTTTTACTTACAGGGCAGCGAAGATTGATTGAAACAGATTCTGCTACCACTTTTAAATCACTATCACTATCATCTGAATTCCCTAGAGATGCACCACCCCCAACACAACGTTTAACACGAGCAAGGGCTTCTTCAAATAGTTCTCCTTCTGACTGACTTGTCACCAAGCTCAGCACCTGCAAGAGTTGTAAACTTGTAATCTTATGGAGATATACTATTAGCAAACTCAAGAGAATGATAAAAGAAGCAACATAATCTACATTTTCCCAGAACACACCTAAATTTCTTTCGGAGATCACTTATAACCTGGTGTGGAAAGCAACTGATATTAAAGGTTTTAAAATTACATTTTCATATAAAAAGAATGTCGGTCACCCAATGGCATCGCCTACCAGAGTGCAAGCACATGACTTTCCCATGTACACAATTTGTCAATTTTCTTTGTATAAAAGAGGAAGCCTGATATGAAATGTTTCTTCAGTGCCGAATATTGTACAAAACATTCCTGTAATTTTTAAACTTAATAGGTATCTGCTGGAATTAGGAAGACATAAAAGAAAAAAAAACAAATATATGGTTCTACAACAACTGGAAGTTAATCCAAAAGGCACAGCCCAGAATTTATGTTACTGATACTTTCCCCCTCCCCATGGACATGGTTGGATATGTATTTGATTGGGCTCCTTGGATACAGCTTGGATCCATATTTGGAAAAGATATGGAATTGATATTGAGGAGATACGTGTGGGATCCATTCTTGATAAATCTGGGATAGATTCCCGAATCCTATGTTCTATCCCATTTTGCCCCCTCCAAAAGAAATAAAAAGAAACACTGAAACTTCAGATAAATTAACGTTCACAGCAATTTCAACAGCTAGAAAACAGAAGATGTCATTAGACTTGCTCTGTGCCATGCAACAGCCCATCATCTAAAGCACCATTGTGCAAGAAACTTTTATCATTTATATGAATGCCAATTAATAGCATCATGCTTGAAGAAATCTATCAAACTGTTTTGGGGTTCTTGTTTCCCAGAAAGCATTCGATGTGGGAATAGGAAGATATTAGGAAAGCTCTATTGTCTATCCATTTGACCATAGTTTCCAAAGTCGTTTTATAAGTTCACAAGAAATAATGTTCAATGACATATAAATCAGCATAAAAGCTTATGCATCGAAATCGAATTTTGTAGTTTATGTTAAAAGTAGGATTATTTTGAGTCTGGACAAATAACTCTGTTTTTCCATGGAATCTGATTTAGAATCAGCATCATACATTTTTTCTGAAAAGAATGCACTTTATGTTTTATTAGTGCACACTAAGAGCTACATTATACATCTTTCTATAATTGGGTAATAACAGAGGCATGTGAACTTCTCCTCCCACCATAGGCGAGAAAAATCAACATGTCTTCTTTAGCACTTATTGTAAGAGTCTGATGCTTTTCTGATGTCTATCATANNAATTGTAAGAGTCTGATGCTTTTCTGATGTCTATCATAGCATGATGCTAAATGGCTAAATCTGAACTGTAAGCCAACAATTCCCCCTGGTGAAGCATTATGGAATCTTCATTAAAGGTTGCCCGACATCACATTTTCCACAGGAAGGATAAGTCTGATAACTGGAAGGTGTCTGTAATATGCCTAATATAAATAAAACTAATATAAGTATATCTTTTTATTATTAAATTAAAACCTTATGAAGGGTCGCATCCTTTCCCTATACTTGGATAAAGATAGACAATGTCTTGTGTTTCCTGATGCCTATCGTAGCATAATGCTAACTGGCTAAATCTAAACTGTAAGGCAATGATTCCCCCTGGTGAAGCATTGTGGATCTTCATTAAATGTTGCCCATCATTGCCTTTTCCACAGGAAGGAGATGCCTGATAATTGGAAGGTGTCTGTCCTATGCTTAATGAAAGTAAATAAATTAATATACATACAGAAATATATATGTTAATTATTAAATTATAACCTGATGAAGGGTTACATCATTTACCTATACTTGCATACCGATGGACAATATTTTGTACTGTATTCATCACCTTCATTATTACAAAAACTGAACACAAAGAAACCAAGCAAGAACACAAGAACTTGAAAAAGAGAAACACTTCTTGGGTGTCATATGGAGAGAGCAACCATCTTTTTATCATTGTTACCAGACTTGCGATTTAAAGC
>CBVK0100306375.1:0-14582 GCA_900067695.1 Picea abies | reverse complement strand
TAGGGTTTTTTGCCCTAGAAGGCAACCCTCTTTTATGAGGGAAATGTATTACGGCTATGGTAGAGGGTGAATATTGTATTCTGAGAGAGGAGACTGTGAGAGAAAGAAGAGGAAGTTACAACGGGTTTTTCTATAGGTTGTATCCTTCATTTGCTGGGTAATAATAAAGGAAGGACCTGGCAATTTCTCTAGTGGACGTAGCACACACTGGGTGAACCACGTAAATCTGTGTCTCTCTTGTATTGTGTGTCTTTTGTGTTTTGTTTCTGCATTTGTTTTATTTTATTGCTCCGTGGTCCTGTTTTTCTAACATTTTGATGTGTAACATACACCCCTAAAGTGTGAGGTCAAAAGAGAAACCGATGGCCAAAACACTTTACAAAAATATCCATGCAAGGGTGTTGGAGTAGGAGACCCTGGAAGAAGTTGCAAACAACCCTCAAACAATATATATGTATCATTCCCGAGGCAGGCATACTTATGCTCAGAATACAAACTGACTCAAAGCATGGACGTCAACCAATACACTGCGGATCCATGAAAATAATAACTAAGGATATGGCCACCAAACACACAATGTGGATCCATACCTCCATGACTCAATCAGGTCGTAGCCACAAAAGAAGTATACAGTGGAGCTACAATATGACAACAACATGGCCACAGACTAACACAAAGTTGATCTATGTGACAATGTATATCAGTAAGATTATTCTCCATCACAGTTTGGGCTAGGCACATAACACTGGTTACTACCTTTTAGATCTAGTTCCTTAACCTATATATAGAAGAAGGGAGACTTACTCGTTTCCTGAAGTTTTCCCTTTCTTCTCCAATTCCTTCAATAACCAAATAGACTTACAAACAAGAGGCAACCAAACCTTTTTACTTATACTAGATCTCATTAGGTAAGAACTAAATATATCTACATTCAATTTGACATAAGCATAGACATTATAAACCAAGTTGATATTAAATAAAAATCCAAAATAAATCACTTACAAATCAAGTTTAATGTTGCAACAATCTTCTCCAAGATCTCTAGTCCAACCCTTGCATGAATGTATTGAGATCAAAATCATGATGCTTCAATGGATTCCTCTCCCCTTTTCATCTTGGAATGCCGTCATTATATAGGTTTTAGAGTCTTAACCACCATGAGATATTTTGGGAAGTGGTTGAGGATATGACTCCACGAGGTGGAATTTCAACCTAATATAGTGCCATGGGTTATGATTTGACCCAAAAAAACCTCATCTCCTTTAGAGTAAGACCTTAGAAAAAGGTGGAATTCCATAACTTCCTCTAACCACATCAACGCTCCCTCAAAGAAGAGCACATAGCGTTTCCAACACTCCCCTATAATGGAGTAGGGGGCATTGATAGGATATCAATTCTCCCTATACATGGGCAGGGGGGCGTTGACCTTCAAAAGCCTCCAAAAAATGGTGAAAATTCCAAGTAAAAGACATGGTTTTGGCTCTCAAATGACAAGTTTCTTCCTCCAAAATGACTTAGGGATTATGAAAAATGTTCTTTGATGGTGTCAAAGGTTACAAAACTCAGTAAAGTGTATGCGACACTTATTAAGGTGCATACGACACTTGAAAAAATGCATGCGACACTTAATAAGGTACATACGACACTTTATGACACTTGCGACACTTGGGTGTAAATAGATGCGACACTTAAGTGTGAAATTTTGATGTGTAATAGAGCGGACTATCTTCTATTGAGCATAGCTCCAATATAATACTAATGACTTGACACCCAATTAAGCTACTACTATAAATAGTTTATATCTACTCCATACCATAATGAGACTAAATATTGTTGATTAATTGGGTTGGTTGTCATTTATGTCAACCCTTGAAGAAAGTCCAATAGCAAATTCTGGTAGCCCCAACAATATGATTAAGGGAATTCAATTTGATTGATGTATAATGGTATGAAGTTTAATATATTTGTAGGTAAGACTAGTCTAGATGGATAACACATGTCATACCATTTTCAATGATATGCATAATGTCACATAACTCCTCACGGTTAGAGAGTTATGGCCTGGTGAAGTGGAGAACCCTCATGAGTTAGAAGGTCGAAGAAGTCAAATTAATTCTAGAAGCTCCTAGAAGAAGTTGACTAGTCAAGTGGGTGAAACTAGGATTTAATCATTGGTATAGTTGTTGCATTAGGAAAATAATTAAAAATAAATTAGTTGCAACAAAAAGTTGTGAGTTTGGTAATTATGGTAAAGTAGTTGTGATGAGAAGATTGAATTAGTCAAAGTGGTTGACCAAGAAATAAATTAAATAATAAAGTGGTTGCAACAAGAAGCTTGTTAAGGGAAAATAAGTTATGAATTGACTAATTATAGAAAAGTTAGTTGCAACAAGAAGTTGTGAGTAAAGATAAATTATTTAAATAATAAAGTAGTCAAAGTGGTTGCAAAGATAAATTATTTAAATAATAAAGTGGTTGCAACAAGAAGTGGTGAGCTTATTATTTATGGATAAGTCAAAGTGGTTGAAAAAGAAATTAATTAAATAACAAAGTTAGTTGCAACTAGGAGTGGAGAACTTACTATTTGTGGAAAGTGGTTAAGTTAAGTGGACAAAGTGGTTAACTTAAGTGGAAAAGTGGTTAGAAGTGGGTTATCCCTAAAATAATGAAAGTGCGTTAAGTTGGTTAGAAGGTAACCCCTTGAGGAAGCTACATGGAAGTATAAATAAGAGAGAAAGGCTCTCCCATTAACACCTATTTAATATCATTGAATATCTATTTTGTGAAAATTTATTTCGGTAGGTATTATTGATAGAGAAAAATTGTGGTAGGAAACGTATGGCAGAAAAAGTGTGGTGGAAAAAGTGTGGAAGAAAACGTGCAGTAGAAAAACTGTGGCAAGAAAAGTGCGGCAGAAAAATTGTAGGAGGAAAAGTGCGGCAGAAAAACCATTGTAAAAAAAGTTCGGTAGAAAAATCATGGCAGAAAAAGTGCGGAAGAAAAATCGTATCAGAAAAATCCCGGCAGCAAATCACGACAACGGAACACTACAAGAAGACAAAAGCTATGGTTTTCATATGTGTAGTGTTGAATTTATGAACCTGGTTAAGGGTTTTCCTTGTAAATCTATTGGATGCCCTCTTGGAAGTTTAGGGCTTGTTTTAGAGTTTATCTGAGGCAGATGTACTGAAGTTTACTATTGGTTCATGTTTGAGGGTTTTTGGTTGAGGTATTTTGCTGAAGTTATTGGTACAGATAGAGGTTGTTTAATAGTGAGGTTCTAGCACATGGTTTGAGGTGAAAACTTGTAGTATATTGTTTGAGATATATTTGATCATATAATATTGGTTGATGAGTATACAATGACATGTTTCTCAGTGACAAATTTGACAGAGCAGGTTGTGACAGTGACATATTTAGTTTCTACATTTGGCACTTATATTTTAGGGTGGTTGGACAGGGTAATGATAGGTGGTTGTAGCCACCTTCTGGTTGTAGACAGAGAACATAGGGGGTTGTAGCCTCCTTCTGGTTGTATCCAGAGAATTGGGGAGTTGGAGCTTCCCTTAGGTTGTAGCCTCAAAATATAGGGTCAGAGCCTCCTTGTAGTTGTAGCTAGAAAACAAAGGAAGTTGGTGCTTCCAATGAATGCAATTCTTAAAGACAAATAAGAAAAAACATTATGTGGTTTTCTCCCACATTGGGTTTCCACATAAAAAATACCGGTGTACTGTGTATGTGTATGATTGTTCATTTGTTCATGGTTTATTTACTCTGCACTTATTGGATGATAATATTATATTGATCATAAAGATAAATAACACTTGCATATTATGGTTAAAAGGATTAAAAACCTCTATTACTGATTCATCCCCCCTCTTAGTAATCCAACAATTGGTATCAGAGTAGGTTCCTTTAGAAATCAGTTTAACCACTAAAATGTAGATCATGGAGAGAAACAATATGTATAAAAATGGAATACCACAATTTGATGGACAAAAGTATGCATTCTAGAGTAGAAGGATGAAAACATATGTACAGGCACATGGATTTGAATTTTGGCAATCAATTGTAGATGGATACAAAGATTAACCAACAATTCTACCAACAAATGACAATGGAAAGAAATTCAGTCTAAATAATTCAATAGCCACAAATGCACTTCTGAATGGTCTTTGTGATTCGGTATATACCAAATTTATACATTGTATCTCTGCTAAAAATATTTGGTAAAAACTTCAAAATATTTATGAAGGAGATTGAAAAGTCAAAGCAACAAAGCTTCAAACTTACAGAGGTCAATTCAAACAACTAAAGATGAAATAAGATGAGAATATTGCAGCTTACTTCTTATGAGTTGATGAAACAATGAATGTAATCATAGGATTGAGAGAAGAAATTGAAGAATATGTAATTGTTCAAAAGGTACTAATATCTTTTCCAATGAGATTTGATCCTAAGATCGCAGCACTAGAAGAAAGAGAATATCTAGACTCAATAAGCATGGATGAACTACATGGAGTCTTCACAGCATATGAAATGAGAACTAAACAGGAAAATCCAGGTATAAAAGAAGCAACATTAAAGCATCCAAAAGGTCAAAGAAAAAGAATATAGCAGCGACAATGACATCTCAGAATACAATGAAGAAGAGGTCAACTTTGTCAGAAGATTGAAAAAGTGAACCGACGACAGATACAAAGGTAATCTTCCATTGATTTGTTTTAATTGTGATGGTATTGATCATTTTGCTAACCAATTTCCTCATAAGAAAAAGAAAAGAAATGATGAAGATGATTCAAATAAAAAACAAACATATAAAGACAATAGAACAAAAATTAAACTCTTCAAGAAATGTTTTTGCACCAAAGAAGACAACTCCTCATCAGATGAAGATGAAATCAGTGAAAGTGAGATAGAAATAGTTCTATTCATGGAAATAGAATATTCCAATAAATAAGACACTGAAGAAGAATATGAAGAGACAACATTTGACTACCGAGAATAACCGTTGAGTGCTATAGAAGTTATAAAAAGAGAAAAGAAGAAAAATAATAATCTCCAAGAAAAACTAGACAAGAAAGAAGACACTCAAGACCTAGAGCAGATGATCACATAATTGAAGGTTCAAATAGAAGAAGATAAAATAATTGAAGAAACAGTCAAAGAACAATTAGAAGAAAGAGACATGATCATTGGAAATTTTGAAGCAGAGATTGTCACATTGAGAAAATATCTTCAAAAGAAAAATATGTAGAACAACTCAAAAGTTTTGGATGACATTATCAACAGTCAAAGGCCTAATTATGACAAGTCTGGACTTGGATACAATCAGACAAAAAATGGATCAAGATCCAAAATGACAGAGCAAGAAACATATCCAAAAAGCTATGCAGAAACAGTCATAGGGGATAGGAATCTCTACAAGGAATATTGTTGGAACAGGGGCAGACCCAGGGTTCAACGCTTCAACAACGCACCAACAAAAAACCTAACTACCGACCCTTTCGACAATACCTGTGAAGCAGATGAAGTCTCACCCGAGGTAGAGGAAAGGGTGGTTAGAGGACTTAAGTGTCTGAAACCTTAGCTGGGACATAGATTTATGATTACACCATTCTAACAAAGCACTTAACAGTTAACATTCATCAATATTTAACCCTTATTCACATCGCAGGTCCAAACCCTAATTACAGAACAACGTAGTATTCAACCATATCTAACACATCTAAGCACTTAGCACATGGAAAGAGATCAGATCTAGAATTCATTCACACAAATAAGCACTAATATAACATACCACATTCATCTAAACATTCATTATTGCACTTAAGCTTAAATTATATACACAAGACAATAACTAGAATGTATAAAGAAACCATAACATAGGATATATGTGGTTCACCCCAGTATGGGGCTACGTCCACCAACTCTTCTCTTCTTTATTATCTTCTGTCAAGCTTCTTACAGGCACAGGGCATCAAAACCCTACTCCGCAGAGGACAGGATATCTGTACGGACCTCGCCAGATCCTCCTTCCCCGAGTTAGATCACATCACAAAGCCTCCTTACACAATCTATGCACAAAGCACTACAGATGACCCACACTTAGCTCTACATCCTCAACATACACTAAGAACATAGCCTCTTACAATTACTTGCACTTAACACAATACTTAGCACTTAACATCACATCCAAACACACACACACACACACACACCTACTTACATCACATATCTTTCTATTTATACATTACAAGAGGGCCTAAACATGGGTAAAACCATGGGCCGACATCCCCATGCCAGTTACATAAACCCTAATCCCAAAAATTCCCTAAAAAGGGTCGAGATCCCGCGATATTTTCTTTGACTTGCACTCTGCCTTCGACTAGCCTGTCAAAGTCCAAAAATAGGTAAAACATGAACAAGGATATCCAAAACTTGGTCAAGGGCCAACATGCCCCCAACACTCACCTCTGACTCATCCCAAGTCACTCTGCTCTGGGTAAATCTGCCTCAAACGCCTCGAGCTACTTTTCCAAGGCCTCATGCTCGACAAACTCTTGAATAACTACCTTGTTCATAGGTCCCTCTAAGCACTGTTCTACCAGAGTGACTACTTGTTCCAGCTCTGTTCCTCAGCCTTCAATCTCCTTAAAAAGTAGGCAAGCTACATCTTGGACTGGCTGGAGCTTCTGAGTCACTTCCATGACTTTGCTTTGTATGGCATGGACCTGTTGTTGAGCCATGCCCTGTTCTTGGGATCTTGTCATCCGCTCAACTACTGACAGGAGTTTCAATTGCACTTGTACTATTGTTGCTTGATACTTTTCCTCCTGGAGCTGTGACTCCAATATCTTTAGTTCAGGGTCCTCAGTAAGTGACTCATAATTCTGCGCACTACGACTACTTATCTCTTTACATTCCACGACTAATTATTTGATCCTTTCAACTAAGCTCCGGGCAGTTGCTTCTCTCTGGTCTCGCACTTACTGCAGAGTGCTTGCAACTGTTTGTAGCTCCAGTTATGCTATTCTCAGTTGAAGTTGTTGAATTGCTTCAACAAGCTTCGCCACTTAATTCTCCACTGGGTCTTCCTTCATTTTCTCTAAGCTTATCACATAGTGAAGTGCTCTACGGACTGCTTCTTTAACTCCAACCTGCTCTGCGAGCAACTTTTATTTCTCCTGCTAGATCTGTGCTTTATCCTCTTCAAAATTGATTTGGAGGTCATCCTTCTCTTGTTACGCAACTCAATGTTGCTCTATGACTTCCTCTTGTGCTTGCTTCAGGGCCACTATGGCCTATTCTTTTTCTTCCTGCATGTGACGAAGGCAAGCTTCAGTCACATCAACTATTCGACGGAGTTGGGAAGACTCATCTCCCAACTCTAGTTCTTATGGTGGCAAGGGCATAGTGGACACTACACAGCTAGAGTGAAGGGCTTGTTGTAACCCTCTCAGTTCTACTTCAATTCTTTCATACATGGTTTCTTGTTTGGATTCGTTTTTCTGCAAAATATCTTTTGAGGTGTCTGATACAGTTGTGATAATGAATTCGAAGTCATCGACTGTGAGCACGGTCTGCAGCTTCAACTTACTAGCTTTGGACTTCTTTCACGATGTAGGTTTCATGGGGGAAACCTTTATTTTCTTGGATGTCTCTGTGTCATCAGGGGGATTCTGTGGCGATGTTACTTCACCCTACTTCTACTTGTCTTCTTCTCCATTGTTCTCTTCTTTGTCTACTTTGTCACCACCTCCTCTACTAGGTGAATATGATGCAGTCTCTTCTCATGTTCTACGTATTTCCTATACATCTTCCTTATTTTTCTTCATTCTACTGCTGGGTGCATCATACTCTTCGTGAGTAACCACCAGACTTCCAATGAGGTTGGGGTCGAATAGTTTTTCCTGGTCGACTAGTATAAGGAACTATGTGGGCCATTCCTTAGTGATTTCTTCCAGGTCCTCCTCTGTGAACTTGTAGTAGGATTGAAGCTCTTCTTTACTTCTGTCTGCATGCGTAGTGACATAAATAAAATGCCTATCTACACAGAACTTCATAAGGGACCTGAACTTGTCCAGAGTATTCGGCATCATACGAGGGAAATAATAAAAATCCCTCTTCAGCTGGAGGTAGTAGGTATGGAATACTCTATTCGACTACCATTGTTTCCCCATATTTCTTGAATGCCAGAGCGTGGTGAACTTCCCAACTAGTGGCTCGAATGGCTCAATGTCAAGGAAGGTCACACCTTCTGGCATCTCCCAAGAAGTGAATGCAATGAGGATCAACAACCAGCTAAAATGGAACTCATAGCCCTGATCTTGAGCTTTGCAACAGTCCAGTTCTAACTGATTGACTAGGTAACTGTCCTAGTTCATCTGTAGTCCTTCCACACATTTTTCCCGCGAGGTCAACAACAAACCCTGTGACCTGCGTGGGTCTATTCTTTTGGACTAGCTTACCAACAATCAACTAGAAAGTAAGGAGCACTGTGCCATTATGAATGGAGGCTACCTTGTAGCCTTGCGTCCCCTTCTCTACATCGTCGTAGGTGTCTTTGATCTTCTGTGCCAGGGCACTATCTGCAGCCTTCCCTGGATAAAATCATTATGGGTCTGGTCCTTGCATGCTTAATCAGGTGATCTTATGGATCAACACCAGATCGACGGTGATGCATCTGTCTAGCCATAGATACATGCCTTGGAAGCATGACAACATGATTTTAACACATGCGTTAACCTCCCGATTCCTTCTAAAATGTGGTATCTTCATCACGTTGAAGATAGTGGACCTCACAATGTCCATAGTCCATGGCTGGGGGATTATCTTCGACTTCTTTCCCTTGGTCTTGGTAAAATATTTGTGAGGTGCGAGCATGTCATAGATATTGTGGTCTCCTAGGTTATAGTCACTTATCATCAAGGTTGGAATCCTCTCCAACTGCGGTTTGACTGCTTGTATTCCCTTCAGGAGGTACGCAGTGATGAATATGTAGTCGAAGTCCCTCAGGACATTGTCATGACTCACCACACCGGCCAGGGGTGGGATGTAGTTGGGAAGGATGGATGGGATTAGCTTCGCATTCGCCAAGTCATCATGATGCTTGGTTCTTTTCTTGGTTGCAGCTCAGGATGGTCCAAATCCATGAGCAGTCAATGGGGAGGCTTGCACTCCTCTCGTCGATGAGGCTTGGATGCCTGCAGACATCACCTTCTCAGCCATGAGGTCTATTAGAATATCTTCAATGACTTTTTATGCTGCGCTAATTTTGTCCGACATGCACACTCGAGATCTGATATCTTAGGTCGGTGAATCAATACTCAATGTAACAGAATGTATGGAGAGGTCTCAATGATCACTGTGTGAAGTCAACTAGTTCTCTGTGGCTCAGATAATCACAATTGGCAAAAGTGTTCTTGGTGCAATGCTCAACAGGATAAATATATATTCTCATGACAGACTCTTCCAACAAGTAGGAACGCCTCAATCAATGCAATTCCATCCATTATGGAGCGGTCCCAAAGGTCCAATGGTGAGCTTTCGGGCCATAACTGAGTTTCTAGCCATTTTGGAGAGTCGTTCTAACGGTCGGGATGCCTCCAATGGTCATATTGCTTCGCCGTGGCGAAGTGCCAGTCTTCGTTGTTCTGATATTCCGATGAAGTTCAAGTTCTGGAAACCTTCCTTCTGCGAAGTCTTCCCTAGAACTTCTTGCATTTTTTCTAACCTCGCTTTCTTCTTGTTGAGCTTTCTAGCCTTCTTTCCTGTGATCTGAATCAATTGTTTCCTCTTTCCATTACCATTCTTATCTTCTCTTGGCATGATAACTTCGCACTATGGATGGTATTTCATTGGATTCAAGGGTAATACTTCTTCTCTTTCTGGGGTGGGTGCTCTAGTCTCTTGCATAGACAGGTGTCTCCAGTCTTCCTATGTCCTTTCAAATTCGACATCCATATATTTGGTCCTTAGTAGCTTAGACTCATTCTATTGTTCTTCCAGTAAGTGCGCTATTCTCCTAGCCATGAAATCTCTTAGTTCTTGCTTTTTCTGTTCAAGATCCTCCTCTTCTCAGTTCCTTCGTATCTAATCTTTCTCAATCCAAGTTTTTCCTAGCAATATAGCAAACGAGGCACTGTTATCAACAAACTTAATGATCTCAAATTATTCTTCTATCGAAGTGCCATGAGAACTCATAGATGTCTGGGTAAGTCTTCCACATAGGTTTATCAACTTTCCTCTAAATAATCGTATTCCTCCTAATGAAGGAACCATAGCAGGATTTCCCAAAATTTCCCAAGTTCTTTCTGTCATAATATTTACCTGTGTCTCGTCATCCAGAACAAAATCTATGTCGTAGTCTCCTATTCTTGCTTCTATGCATTCTTTCTCTTTTAAGATCTCTGATAGATTGGTGTCTCTGTGATCATTCAAGGCTTATTTCATCTGTAATAATATAGTTTTTGATTCTTTCTGGGATTCTTCCATAGTCTTAGTCTCTTGGCCTCCCTCATGGTTTTATTGTCTCATATTTTCAAATTTAGCAATCGTTCTAGGGCAATCCAAAAATTCATGGTCCATAGCTTTACAACAAAGACAACTAGATCTTCTACCAGGGCATTCCTTAGCAAGATGCCCTGGTATTCTACAACTGTAACAAAGGGTTAATTCTCTCTTTCTCTTAAATGATCCCCAACCTTTCCTGTACTGCGCATTGGGGTCACAGTAACTAATCTGCATAAAATTCTTTCTAGGATCCTGCATCCATTTGTTAGTCCAAACATTCTTTCTATGCATAGGAATAACATATCTTTCATTGCTTCTATCAGATATATTCATATCAAGTCATCTTTCTTCTAACTATGCCCTAGTTCTCAATCTAGGACAAAATTTATCAAACATACCTAGATTCATTCTTTTGAAACAAAAAATTTCACTTATCTTACCTTTCTTAGAGCACAAATCTTCAAGATCTTACCTCTTTTCTTCAGATCATACTTTTATTCTTAGCACAGAGATTCATAATTCAATTAGAATATTGCACACTAAAGCAACAGATCTACGCACAAATCTTTTCTCTTTTCTTCAGTTCCCAGTAATCACAGTTTCAGATCCTGACAACGAAACCATTTGTTGGCATAGGGGCAAAACCAGGGTTCAATGCTTCAACAATGCACCAACAAAAAACCTAACTACCATCCCTTTCGGCAACACCTGCGAAGCAGATGAAGTCTCGCCCGAGGTAGAGGCATAGGTGGTTACAGGACTCAAGTGACTGCAACCTTAGTTGAGACACATATATGTGATTACACCATTCTAACAAAGCACTTAGCAGTTAACATTCATCAGTATTTAACCCTTATTCACATCGTAGGTCCAAACCCTAATTACATAACAACACCGTATTCAACCAGATCTAAGACATCTAAGCACTTAGCACATGGGCAGATATCATATCTAGCATTCATTCACATCATGGCTGATTTTAGGGGCTAAATTTCGCTCATGGGCTAATTTTCCATGTTTTTTCCAAAAACGAGATTCACTATTTTAGAAATGATTCGCCCAAATTGTATGGGACAAAATGATTTTACCTTAAAAATCGCCAAAATTTTATAAAAACTATATAAAATCCTTNNNNTTATAAAAACTATATAAAATCCTTAGAAATTTGAATATTTTTACAAAAATATCGCCAAACATTTATAGTTGGCATATGAAGGATAAGTAAGATTTGCCAAGGTCTCTACATTTTAAAATAAATTTCCATCCTTAAAATCATCCCTGATTCACATCACTAAGCACTAATCTAACATGCCACATTCATCTAAACATTCATTACTGCACTTAATCTTAAATTATATACACAAGACAATAACCATAATGTACAAAGCAACCATAAAATAGGATATATGTGGTTCACCCCAGTGTGGGGCTATGTCCACCAACTCTTCTCTTCTTTATTATATTCTATCAAGCTTCTTACAGGCACAAAGCATCAAAACCCTACTCCGCAGAGGATAGGAGATCTGCACGCACCTCTCCAGATCCTCCTTCCCTGAGTTAGATCACAGCACAAAGCCTCCTTACACAATATATGCACAAAGCACTAAAGATGACCCACACTTAGCTCTACATCCTCAACATACACTAAGCATAGAGCCTCTTACAATTACTTGCACTTAGCACAATACTTAGCACCTAGCATCACATCCACACACACACACACACCTACTTACATTGCCCATCTTTCTATTTATACATTACAAGAGGGCCTAAACATGGGTAAACCCATGGGCCGACATCTCCATGCCTGTTACATAAACCCTAATCCCAAAAATACCCTAAAAAGGGGCCGAGATCCCACAATCTCCGCTTCGACTTGTGCTCCGCCTTCAACCAGCCTGTCGAAGTCCCAAAATAGGTCAAGCATGACCAAGGATCTCCAAAACTTGGTCAATGGACAACACATATCATAGGGGCACTTCTCCACCGAGAAGATTCAGATTTCAGAATCAATGACAGTGAGAAACAAACATGCCTAAGGAAGAAAAAATATTCAGAAGAGTAACTCCTTTCAGAAGATCTTCAACTCCCAGATATCAAACTATATTTTTTGCTTTATGTTATGCATGCAATAATTTTGGGCATAATGTTGTAAATTGGAGAGCTAATAGCAGGAACATAAACAACTTTGAAAGTCATTCAAAAAATTGTTATCTAGGAAGGCCTAGTGAAACACATAGAAGAAGCTACAACATGTTTGAATCATTGAGCACTGAAGTGGAATGCTACAAGTGCAACAACTTTGGACACATAGCCAAATATTGTAGAATGGAAGTCCCTCCTAGAGAATCACAATAGAATAACAACAATCACAGATAGGAACCTCAGAAGAGAACATGGATAAGAAATCATAATCAGTATAGAAATGAAGAATGCACACTCGCTCTACAAGCTAAGAATAAGAAACGCGGTTGGTATGTTGACAGTGGTTTTTCAAAGAAAATGACAGGTGATGAAGACATGTTTCTAACATTGAAAAAAGAAAGATATGGATCAGTCTCCTTTGGAAACGACGACTCAACTAGAATCATTGGAAAGGGCACAGTCAAAATTGAAAACAAGGATACCAAAGAAAAAATGTTCTACTAGTGGAAGATATGAAACATAATATTCTAAGTGTAAGTCAAATGTGTGGCCAAGGTCACAAGATTATGTTTGATTCACAGAAATGCGAGATAAGAAAAGCAGGTTCAGGAAAATTGGTTGCAACAGCTGTAATAACTTCAAGAAACATATATGTATTAAGTGAAATTGGAAATGAAAAATGCTATCTAGGGAAGGAAGATTAAGTTTGGCCATGGCACAGAATAATGGGTCACATAAAATTTGATAACCTCGTCAAAGTAAACAAAAAGGAAGCATTCAAAGAAATGCCCCAAATCACGAAACCAACCAACACTTTATGCAAGCATTGCCAACTAGGAAAGAAAACAAAGACCAGGTTCAAATCAAAGGAATTCTCAATGATAAGATCACTAGAAATTATGCATACTGATCTAGTTGGAACAAATAAACAAAGGGTTTAAAAGGTGAGAAATAATTTATGTTATTGGTTTATGATTATACAAGAATGACTACAGTTTTTTTTCTCAAGAATATGTTAGAATCATTTGAAAACTTCAAGGTATACAAGGAAATGGTTGAAAATGAAATGGATTCAAAAATCAAATGCTTGATATCTGATAATGGAGGAAAGTTTACTTCAAAGGAATTTATGGATTTATGCAACAAGCATGGTATAAAAAACAATTCTTTGTTGCTAGAACACCTCAACAAAATGGGGTTGTCGAAAGAAAGAACATGACAATATAGGAAATAGATCGAACAATGTTAATGGATTCCAATTTGACAGATGTTTTTTGGACACATGTAGTGCATACAACAGTGCATATTCAAAACAAAGTAATGCTCAAGAACAAAAATGACAAATCTCCTTATGAGCTATGGAAAGGAATACCAACAAATGTGAAGCACTTCAGAGTCTTTGGAAGCAAATGCTACATCAAAAGAGAAGATGACAGAATGAGAAAGTTTGATTCTAGTGTAGACAAAGGTGTACTTGTTGGTTACTCAAGTACAAGGAAATCATACAAAGGTTACAATATAAGTCTCAACAAAGTTGTGGAAAGCATCAATGTAATGGTTGATGAGACGGGTGGATAAAAATTAAAGGAAGAAGAAAAAGATTCAATGGAACAAGTTTACAAAGAAGAAGCAAAAATGAAGAAGCAACATAAGGGGAATATGAAGAAGATCAAATAGAAGTAGAAGAGAAAGAAAAAAAAAGTACCTCCAAAGACACCTAGCAAACAAATATAGAAGAATCATCCATCAGATCATATTATCATGAATAAAGATGCAGGAGTTGAGACTAGAAGAATAATTCGTTCACTAGAACAACTGCACCTAGCACTCTTATCTTCGATTGAACCAAATAGTTTTGATGAAAAAAACAAGGATGAATTCTGGATAAAGGCCATGGATGAAGAATTGGATCAGATAGAGAA
>CBVK0100306374.1:0-14190 GCA_900067695.1 Picea abies | reverse complement strand
AAGAAAAACATTAGAGCATCATAGGGTGGCTAACTCACCCCTTATTCATATAATAAAAGCTTCAAAATATCAAAATTGACAACTATGAGATTTCTTAAAAAAAAAAATTGCATTTTTCAAAAACTTATAACTATCATGTAATCATGAACGCTTGATTCACAAAAATGTATCACAACAACTATGCATAGATGCAAGACAAGAAATATTTTAATCAAATACATGTATGAAAATCTAAGAAAATACAACTACTCTACCATGACATGAACATGCAATGAAAATATACAAATGACCTACCTAGGGCCTGAGGTCCATAGAAATTAAAACCCTAATGATGTTAGGTGAAATAGTACAACCAATGCAACTAACTTCTAATATCATTAAGGTATATCCCCCTATTATTAATCATGTGATACAAAAAAGATAAGTCAAGTACACAATAATCATGAGCATAAATAAGCATGTGATCAATCATAGAAAGAAATTCATGGAGGTGGGTGGGAGGGAGACAATCCTACTAGAAATAATAACCATAAGCTTGATCCATCCATATCTGAATAAAGATACCACATATAGGAAATGGATCATGTTCTTCCTCACTCACATGATTGCTACTTTTTGAAGACTGAGAGGAGATGAAATATCCAAAGAATACCTTATGATTTCTCAGAGAAACAAGAACAAGACAAGGGATAGACATAGATCTAGAGACATAAACCTTCTCTATATTCAAAACATGTTGCTTCTAAATATGTGTTTGCAAGTCTCTCCATACTACCTCATGTTGAAAATATCATTGCCTTATGGCATGGATATCTAAATTTTCCAAGCAAGCCATGTCCTCATGTCCATCAAAATTAGAGCACGAAGATGGTTGAGAATATTCATCAAGTAATACATTTGTTTCCTCAAAAGGATAATAGCCAAGGTATCGTTGGATATCAACACATATATACTACAACAAGTCATCCCCTAGTGTATTAAAAAGGTTTGTGATCATATCATAAATAGGCTTCCAAATATCTTGATCGTCCTCATATGGAAATAAATCTTCCAAAGGATCCTTTTTAGGATGTTCAAATGGTTCGAACATTAAAATGCAACTTACCACGACACCAGACTTGTTACCTAATGAAGTAAGACTTGTTGTTCTATGTGGGCCAAGTTGGGTGTGGTGGATGTTGTTTCCATCAATTGGATGGTGATGTGTGGTATGGTAGGGCTCTGCCTATTGATATGCCTCTCAATACTCCATGTTTGCAAGATTTGGGGCTCGAGAAATATTATCCTTAGTTGTCCATAGAAATGGGGGATAACATCTGGCTCATATCCATGGACATGTACTCGTCGTAGAGTGCATGAGAACCTCAACATATCTTGGTAAGACATGTTCCTATACACACTGAAACAAACAAAACTTTGGATATCGAGGGTGGCTCACTCACCCTTTGTTCATATGATCAAAAATTCAAAAATTCAACTAGGCTTAGAAAATAAAATTTTGCATGTTTTCAAAATTTTCTAAACTAACATGTAATATGATTTAAGAAAATGATCATAACAAGTATGCAATAATTCAAGTAGAGAAAAATGAAAATGATATATGATGTGAAAATAATCAAATGAAACTAAATTATCATGAGAAATAAAATGCAAATGCAAGGGAAATAAAATGACCTAACTACTTACCTATGGCTCGTGGCCCGAAGATGTCAAGTTCCAGGTGATGTCAGCTGAAATCATACAACCAATGCAACCACCTACTATGCATATCACTCAAGTGATTTCCCCCTTGCTTAATTATAAAATATGTGAAAGAAAAATTAGGCACATAATAATTATGAATATGAATAAGAATATAATCAATCATAGAAAGAAATTGATGGAGATGGGTAGGAGGGAGAAAAACATGTTGGAAAGAATGGCCACAAGCCTAATCCACCCATCATTGAAGAGGGATGCCATGTATATATCATGGTTCATATTATTACTTGTTAACATGACCATTGATTCCTGAAGACTGGGAGGAAATGAGAGATCAGAAGAAAATTGCATGGCTTCCCAAAGAGGAAGATAAGAGGTAAGTGACAGCCTCATGTTCGGAGAGAGAAAATCAATTCCTCTTCATCTACAAATCCCTACAAAAAGAACCAAGATGAAAACACTTTTGTTATGTAGTGCAAGTCTTTGACTTCTCTGGGATGGCCATGACCTGGTGTCCTTCAAAATCAATGCACAAAGGTAGTTGGAAATATTCATAGAACAAATATGAATCCCCCAAAGGATATGAATCACAACTTCCAAGGGTCAAATCAAAGTCATCATGAGTATATTGTGACAAGTCATTCTCAAATGGATGGAATAAGTATTTAACCATATCATTAGGCTTCCGAGCATTTGAATCTTATATGCATGAAGACCAATCCTCCAAAGATGACAATTCAACCCTATTTTCTTGAGAACTACCCTCAATGTCGTAAATGGGATCTCTGTAAAAAATGAAGCAAACCCATCCCATCTACGTCTCCCAACCTGTATGAAATCATCGATGTGTTGATAAACCATGTCGAAGAGGCCCTCCATGCAATAATCTACATAATTTATAATAATCACTTCTTCATATTTATGTGTAGGATGAAAGCAAGGTTGAAAGACTTCATCTGCGTCAAGCAATAAAATGGATATCTATGTCTCATTTGGATTCTTAGTATGTTGCACTTCATCGAAATTATTCTTTTTCTTCATGGAATATTTCTTCATGGACATGCCCCTCCAATGCCTCTCCATCACAAGGGGATTAATCATCAATGTGAAGTGCTTCATTTGATTGTTCCTGAAAGGACCAAAAAGGTAACTCTTGTTCATCTCGTCATTGTGGGATTTCTCTTTGGTGGGTGATGTATTGTCAATATCCTGCACTTCCTTGGATTTTTCCTCCTCCTCCTAGACTTGTTCTTCAAATACCTCTTCCACCAAGAATTTTTTTAGGTTGTTGTTGCATTTCTCTTCAAGGGAAACCTCATTACCATCAATCTTTGTATTAGTTTCAGAAAGACCTAAAATTACCTCCTCTTCCAGACCTATCAGAAGTCCATGATAAATATATTCAAATCTATGAAATCCTAGACCACAATGTTTCAAAAATTCAACAAAATTCTTGAGAGAAGTGATACTCTTTGGTATGCAAGAGTTTCTTATCCATCCCTTCTTTTTTATTACCAATGAGTGTAAAAATAATACCACCAAAAGGCCTTCATGTCTTCTTTCGAGTATGGATGTATATCTTGCAAGTGATAGGACATGTGAGACAACACAAGAAGGGTCATCATTGTACTTCAGGATATTTTTTAGATACTCTGGGGGAAATTTGTTTTGGAATCTTGGAACAACCTCGATATCAAGGGCGGGATACATTCCATGCCATACCAAAAAAATCATCCTTCATTATGTGCAAATAAACTCCACCACAAATGGATTCTTCATACCTTATTACAGATGATCTCAAGACTCATTGAAATTGGAGAGGGTATCTTCCCTCAATGGAGTCACTAGATAAACTTATATGAAGTTCATCAGAGTTGAAAAGGGATCTTTCCTCAAATGGATTCTCCAGGAAAGATAAGGGAAAGGATTTGGGAATATATTTCCAAAGTGTCGTTAGGGCTCAAAAGAGGATTCAAAATCCTCCCCTACAACGACACCAAAATGTTATCACACAATCTATATCTTAGGAAACTCCCAACCCAATCCACGGAAGTGTAACAACTATGGGGGTACCTACCCACTATCACCTTAGATAGACATTCCCCTCATTTTAGTGATGATGGAATCACCACAAGGGGGGAATCTCGATGACCCTAGGAGATTGAGATGGAAAGTGGTAATTATATTTCCCGTTGTAGAATTTGAGCTCTATAGACAAAGGGTGCTTCCTTCAAACCATTTTTCCAAGTGACCACAGGCTCATGCCCATGTCCTTAACCAAATTTCATCTAAGAGTTAGGAGTGTATCATATGGAGCTTGACAGAGTTCCATAGGACCAGGACCTTGGAACCCTCTGTTACACTAAAAAAGGAGCTAAGTCATTCGGGACTCTGGGAGTCCAAAGCTCTGGACTGAATGAACATTGCAGTGTACTAAATTCATCGAAGATGACCCGTCAAATCGATAGTGTTATAACTAAGTAAATTTCCTAGGCTGAGGGGGCAACTCACAAAGGTAACCACAGAACCACTTTGGAACTTAAACTAGCCTTTCAATTCTGAGAGGGATCTCTCTTATCACTTCGTATATAAATATGGATTTTCTTTGAGGATTGGAGGCTAGGTTTTTTGAATAGGTGAAGGGATTTTAAAGGTTTGCTGGAAAGAAGGAAAGGTTGTTTGGGAAATGGAGTCAATTCTTTCGAAAGAAAATGAAAATAGTGTATGGTAGGTAGAACTCTCAAGGAAGCAAAGGCTAGGTAGGAAATGATCTTTCATTTTTTTTAAATTGATGTTATAGAATGGAAGAAAGAGGGAAACATATAACAACATTCATATCCTACTATCTAGGGTTTGATTTTTGACCAACTAAAAATGTGCCAACTGAAGATAAAATCATGGGATATGATATTATAATATTCAATATTCAATATCCATATCAATTTCGGATCAACATTGTTGAGTTGGAGGCCCATCAAGTCGAATTTCAAAATATTCTAGAACTCTGCCAACAAATCTAGCTTGGCGAATTTCTGGAAAATAGGCCCCAAAAATCATTTTGTATCTTCCCAATAATTACACCTTTATAAAAACTAAGATATTTTTTTGTTATTGGGTCCATTATTGACAAACACCTCCTTTTTTTTTCAAAAAATCATCTCCAACTTCTCGAAATCTATGCCCAAAGATGATGACTAAAACAGGAAAACATTAAATACTGAAATATGCAAAAAAGGGTTGTAATGATTCATTCAAATATTTCAATATGTGACAATTGTGTAAAACCTGAAATATTTTTTTTTTATTTAGTTCATTCTTGAAAAAACTCTCCCTGGGTTTTTCCAAAATCCTCTCCAATTGGTCATAAAATTATCTTGAAGTTTACCACTAAACTGTCACTTGCGTAGCGTTCCCTGCAGACTTTGCATAGCATGTTTGATTTCTTCAAAAAAATTCATTTAGGTGGTGGATGAAAGGTTTTTGGAGGCTAGAAACCACTGCTATATCATTTACCAATCATTATCTAACCTCCTTTCAACCTTTGTATGCTTACAACACTTGTGTACCGTGAGATCACTATGCAAGTTCTGTACAATACCATTTTTGACTTGTTTGACTTATGCATGACATATGGAAGTCACTCACCGATATCTTGACATGTAAAAGCATGGTGTCGAAATATGAAAAAGTTTGTGATGTCCCCATATTACTATAAAAATGACACCTACAACACTTGTGCAGCGTTAGGAGGTTGCACAACAACTTGTGTAGCGCTCAATTGTTTTGATCTTGTCACATACCATAAGTGTATATGTTCATATGAGATGCTTTGTACTTGAAAAAAATTGACTCTAAATTCCCATGACTAACTCTCATGACCCCTCATCATGATCTTTTAGTGAGATTTCAACTTGTACCCCTTTAGGAAAAAATGGACACCAAAAACAACCTAACCTATTTGACATTGAATAAAAATTTATTATAAGATCCTAATTAATCTTAAAATACATTGACTTATCAATTACTTTCACCTTGAAGAGAATTCCATAGTCTTTTTTAAAGACCTAGGCATGACTTTAAAATCTAACACCAATTGGACTCAAGATAAAATTCAATCAAACTATTATAGGACACTAACATTGGCTCCAATGGGGATGTCATCCTCCATATGAGGTGCCAACAAACCTTGTAGACTAGTTCCTGATCCATTGGGATTTTATTGACTCAAACAAAACTGATTTTACAAATGATAATGCCCTTTAAAACTGAAAATAGCACACTCACAACATCCCCAAAAACCTTAAGGCCTTCTCTTCAGGATTCAAATTTTTTTGAATGCTTCCCAAACATGCATGTAAATTGTTCCTTTCAAATCTGAAACCAATTCCTTACTGCACACAAAATCACATTGCAATCTAAAAACATTGTTGCAAATTGAAATATGAAGTTGAAAATGAAAACTATTGAAAGAGATGCTCAAAATATTGATCTTATTCAAATTTCTACCTACACTAAGCTAATATCTGAGTTATTTGATTAGGTGAAATGAAAAATACAGTGCATCCATATAATCACCTTATCCTCTATTCCACCTCCTTTCTTACACTCCTTCAGAGGAAAAATGAGAATCCTACTTAACAACAACTCCAATGAAAACTTGCAAATAGATTCAGCTTTGACAAAATTCAAAAACTTAGGCACACTTGATGACTCCAAGAAAGTTTCAAAAGGATCTTCAAATGAATACAGAATACAATCATATTGTATCAACCCTTCAACTGCATCTTTTCTTTCATGCAATTTCAATTGTTGATTGTCATAAAAGTACTGAAAATGTGCATTGGACTGTTGTAATAAAACATCTTTTGGCAACAAGGATATATTTGATTTTGACACTAAATCATGATCATATTCACTTTCAGCCTTACAATTAAGCATAGTCTTCAAATTGTGACTATTGAAACCCTCCATATAATCAACTACTGGATGTTGAAAAACAAGAGGAGATTGTTACAATTTGTTGTTAATTTTTCCCATTGAGTCTAGATGACTTTGTATCAACCCATATTCCTTTGCTTCTTTGAAATTTTCTCTTGACAATTTAAATGAAGCAAATCTTAAAGGAAGAAAATTTTCATCAACAAATTTACTATTTTCCTCATGTTCATTGTTATTACAAAAACATAAGGGATGAATGGTTTCATCTGACTGCTAACAAGGAACATTTTCTGATAACAAACATACAACTGGTTGCAAATATGAACTGATGAAATTCTCCATATACAAAGCCATAGGATCATTTTCTAATAAAGAACATGCATCTTGTTATTTTAAAAGTCAAACTCATAGTCATCATTGTACTCATCATATCTGGGTTCACCAAAAATCTCTGTAATGTCATCAAACAGGAAAATTGAGGCAGTGAATTTTTCTTCTACAGGATGATCTGCAAATTCACTTTCATGGTTGTCTTCAAGTGCATACATAAAATAATCTGTCTCTTGCTCATGATGACATGGATCCAAATTCAAATTTGTATCAAAACAATTCGGGACAACACCTTTCTCTTCAAGCTACTCATCGTTCTTTGTAAACACATCCTCATGACATCCTTCAAGAAAACTTATGACATGATCATCCTTCTACATAGTATGCACAGTCTCTGGTTCCTCAGCTTTCAACTCCTCATACAAAATCTGATTTTGCAGCTTCTTACATGTTTGAATATTGTCCTCAACTTCCTAAGAATTCTTGAACATCTGTTGTAAATACGTAGACTTCCTCTCCATCAGAAGAAAAGATAAATCTAATTGAAAGGTTGTTACATAATGGAGCATGTCAACAACTTCAAGAGGTGTGAATTCTTTAGGCATATTGTAAGTTGTAATATAAGATGGAAAATATTATATTAAACATGGAGATAGTTTCATCCTTATGTCTTTCCATGGCATGAAACTCATAAATATATTGATCCCATGATTTCCTCTCATCCCATAATTTCAGAAAAGAATCCTTTAATTCTTCCCATAAACTGATGGATTCGGGCTGAAAGTGTCTAAACCACTCCTTGGCATCTCCTTGCAAAGATTGATAAAATGTTTTGATATAGACATCATCATGATCAACCTCAAAAATATCAATGAAATGATCAAAATCATGGACATGTTTCTTAGTTGTGAGGGTATCAGGTTCTCCATCGAACACAGGTAGGTACTTATAGTGCTTTGGAGGAAAATTATGAAGGATGTGAGGCATAATGGAAGATAATTTTCATTGGCAAGTCCACTGCTTTCTTCATATTCAACATCATGACTAGAGGATTTCTGATTTGAAATGTTATAAACATTTTTCTTCAGCAATATGAAAGAAGCAAAACACAACGACCAAGTTCTTTCACCCGATTCAAAACTTTCTTCATTTTCTTCATTGTTGTCATATGCACATTTGTTGATTTCTTTGGATTGTTGAAAACAATCGTTTTCTTATTTGGAAAGTGAAACTTCTTGTTCTGAAAATCCAACCTCATAGTCATCATTGTACTCATCATACTTGGGTTCACCAAAAATATTTGTAATGTCATCAAACGGGAAAACTGAGGCAACGACTTGTTCTTCTGCAAGCTGATCTACAAATTCAAATTCATGGTTGTCTTCAAATGCATACATAAAACAATCAGTCTCTAGCTCATGATAACAAGGATCCAAATTCAAATCAATATCAAAACAATTCAAGACAACAACTTGCTCTTCAAGTTGATCATCATTCTTTGCAAACACATCCTCATGACATCCTTTAAGAAACATTATGACATGATCAACCTCCTGCTTATTATGCACAGTCTCTAGTTCCTCAGCTTTCAACAACTCATCCAAAAAGTGATTTTGCAGCTTCTTACATGCTTGAATATTGTCTGCAACTTCTTGAGCATTATTGAACATCTGCTACAAATACGTAGACTTCCTCTCCATCAAAAGAAAAGTTAAATCTAATTGAAAGGTTGTTACATAATGGAGCATGGAAACAACTTCAGGAGGTTGGACTTATTTAGGCATCTTGTAATACAAGCTAGCAAATATTCTATTAAACATGGAGATAGCTTCATCCTTATGTCTTTCCATGGCATGGAACTCATAAATATATTGATTCCATGATTTCCTCTCACCCCAGAATTTCAGAAAAGCATCCTTCAATTCTTCCCATGAACTGATGGATCCAGGATGAAAGTGTCTAAACCACTCCTTGGCATCTCCTCGCAAAGATTAATAAAATGTTTTCATACACACATCATCATGCTCAACCTCAAAAAGATCAATGAAATGCTCAAAATCCTAGACATATTTCTCAATTGTGAGGGTATCCGTTTTTCCATCGAACACAGGTAGGTACTTATAGTGCTTTGGAGGAAAATTATGAAGGATGTGAGGTAATTTTAAAGGTTTGTATCTCTACTAAATCTTGGAGGGTGTTGGATCAAGTACATGAGGTGAGATATCAACCTTGATTTCATGAGGCTCACCAACTTGGATATGGTCATCACATGGCTCAGATGGAAGATTTTGATCAAAATCAATGATACAATGAGGAGATATATGTACAACTTTAAGAGAAGGATATACAAGTGCAGGATTGTCATGATCATCATTTGAATTCAGCAAGTAAAGAAAACTTTGTTTATAATGTTCAAGAAAGGACAAAAGCAATTAATAACAAAAAATATTATGTCTTGAAGAAAACTCAACTTTAGGTACTTGTTTTTTCCCATGATGTCCTTTCATACCTCTGTCAATGGTTTTTTCCCATGATGTCCTTTCATACCTCTGTCAATGGATCTTGTCCTCCAATGGAGTCTCTGAATCACATTTGAAGCTTGATTGGAGTCATCAGGTAAATGGTACAACCACCTTGTGTTTGACCTCTATTCACCATCAGAAGTCAAATCTAATCTTTTTGGTTTTATCCCAGGGAATATTTCACCTTCTTTCTTCGACAACGACACCAAAATGTTAGCACTAAGTAAATTTCCTAGGATGAAGAGGAAACTCACAAAGGTAACCACAAAACCACTTTAGAAATGAAACTAGCCTTTTAGTTCTAAGAGGGATCTCTCTTGTAACATGGTCTCTAAAGATATATTTTCTTTGAGGATCAGTGGCTAGGATTTTTGAATAGGTGAAGGGATTTTAAAGGTTTCTTGGAAAGAAGGAAAGGAACATGTTTGGGCAATGGATTCAATTCTTTGAAAGAAAATGAAAACAATGTCTGGTAGGTAGAAATTTCAAGGAAACAAAGGCTAGGTAGGCAATGATATTTCAATTTTTTAAATTGATGTTATAGAATGGAAGAAAGAGGGAAACATATAACAACATTCAGAGCACCTATTTAGATGAATTATGATGAGTTAACAAAGAATAGACAATGTTTGAATTGCTAGAATCTGAAGCACCTTTTAAGATGAATTTCAGACCATTTGATATCCAATTCAAACATATAAGTATCAACAGATGAAAGATAAGAAAAAATAAGAACATACATAAAGGAAAATAGACTCCATATCATTACCACTAGAATCTTTGGTATGAAAAAGCTCTGGACATATGCACTAGAATTTCATTCAAATTCATAAAAATGTATACAATGTTCAATGCAAAGTTGTCCTTTGTGCTTCTGCTAAAACTTTACACATTCAAAATGCTCAAATATATAAGAAAACTAACTCCCTAGGATATAGAAGTTGAAATCCATATTTTTCCAAAGATAGAGAGTTGTTACAATAGCTTAGGAAAGAATATTTGCCAAAAATATGCTCATATCATACTATCTAGGGTTTGATTTTTTACCAACTAAAAATGTGCCAACTGAAGAGAAAATCATGGGATCTTATAGGAGAATATCCTAGCTTCAATATCCATATCAATTTTGGATCAACCTTGTTGATATGGAGGTCCATCAAGTCAAATTTCAAAAGATTCTAGAACTCTGCCAACAAATCTAGCTTGACAAATTTTTGAAAAATAGGCCCCAAAGATCATTTCATATCTTCCCAATAATGACACCTATATAAAAAACAAGAGATGTTTTTGTTATTGGGTCCATTCTTGACAAAAACCTATTTTGGTTTTCAAAAATTATTCTCCATATTCTTGGAATATGCACCCAATGATGATGACTAAAATAGGAAAACATTAAATGTTGAAATCTGGAAAAAAGGGTTGTAACAATTCATTCAAATATACCAAGATGTGATATCTGTGAAAAAACTGAGAGAGGTTTTTGTTATCTAGTTCATTATTGACAAAAACCTCTCTGGGGGTTTCCAAAATCCTCTGCATTTGGTAATAAAATGATCTTGAAGTTTACCACTAAACTTCCATTTGTGTAGCGTGCCTTGCAGAGTTTGCATAGCATGCTTGATTTCTTCAACAAAATTCATTTAGGTGGTGGTTGCAAAGATGTTGGAGGCTAGAAACCACTTCTATATCATTTACCAATCATTACCTAACCTCCTTTCAAACTTTATTTTCTTGCAACACTTACGTAGTGTGAGATCACTACGCAAGTTCTATACTATACCATTTTTTAGTTGTTTGACTTGTGCATGACATCTGGAAGTCACTCACTGATATATTGGCATGTAAAAACATGGTGTTAAAATATGAAAAAGTTTTTATGTCCCCATATTACTATAAAAATTATGCCTACAGTACTTTCACAACGTTAGGAGGTTGCACAACAACTTGTGTAGCTCTCAACTGTTTTGATGATGTCACATACCATAAGTGGGTCTGTTCATATGAGATGATTTGTACTTGAAAATACCTGACTCTAATTTCCCATGACTAACTCTCAAGACCCCTCATCATGATATTTTAGTGAGATGACAACCCGTACCCCTTTAGGACAAAATGGACACCAGAGAAAACCTATCCTATTTGACATTGACTCAAACTTTATTATAAGATCCTACTTAATATTAAAATCTATTGACTTATCAAATTACTTTCACCTAGAACAAAATTCCATAGTATTTTTTAAAGACATGGGCATGAATTTAAAATATAACATACATTGGACTCAATATAAAATTCAATCAACCTATTATAGGACACCAACAGGTAGCTTGACGGTGGACCAATAGTTGGTGGTTATTTACCCATTATCATGGGATTAGTCCCCTTGTTAAACCCTGATCCACTTCTCGGTCACGAAGTAACATGAGTTGTAGATATGAGGTTATTCAGGATCTCCCATGAATGTTAGATCTACGTCGTGGTCATTTGGCATTGACCTAACCCGGTAGATAAAAGGCATTAAACAACCAGAAACCTTGAATGTCGAACTCACACATTAACGTGAATCATTGATCTGGAGAATCCATTGGGAACCTCTACTGACCATCCAATCAACTAGTGAAATGATAGTGTAAATCACTCCGGCGAAGTCCTACTCCGAGAGTTTTGAGAATATCGTTGAAGTGTCCAAGGCCGGAGTGATGTGGCATGATGAAATCACCTAGGGTGATGTTGACCCATAGTAGGTGTGCCACATGTCACCCTGATTCATGACTTTCACATACCTTATGCATCAAATGGACCTTGACACATGTTACTAGTTTATTGGGCCACGTGTCACCCTTGTCTTCTACCAAATTTCTTACTCTTGGATTGTGGCCACTTGATCTAATGGTTGACGGGAGTTTGGAACATTGAGACTCCAGATTGTTTTGAGTGATGGAACACTTGGGATCAAATGGTCGAAGGCCCGAACCTACCTATCTCTATTCCAGTATTTAATGTGCATTCACGTGTAAGTGAAGACTCTAGATGTTTGGGGTGATAGAATGAACAAGTTAAAAGGCCCGAAGGCCCAAACCTACCTTCCCGTACTCCAATGTTATAATAAATATTTAACATAATTAATTATATTGTGGGGTAATGTAATTACTTATATTTGTGAAAAGAAATAATACAAGTGGGACCCTCTCTGTATCTTCGACATTCGATATTTTTGGGGGTATGTTCATAACAACATGATGAGAAACCTCTTCGAAGTATGAAGACTTATGAGTTTATCGAACTTAATAATCCTAAGTGCTCCTTTGATATATTTAATCAAATTAATAGTGCAATAAGAGCTAGACAAGCGTCGACCACTGGTTGAGCGAGTCTTTGTATGCTATGATGAGGTGGCATGCTAGGTGATAGGGAACCACGCGAGTGCCACAAGTCATTGAAATACCCTATTCGGTAAAGGCCTAAAGAACTTTGATGGACCATAACTTGTGTTCCAGAACTCAGATATGGACAAATTTATAGTCGTTGGAAAACCCTTGTCGAATTGAAGGAAATATAATCCTAGTTTCAGGGATTCGAGATGATTGAGAAAAGTGAATTTTTTATCCCTCATCCCTTAAAAGGATACCTAACGGATTTGGTGTGTTACAAAGTGGTATCAGAGTGGGAAACTACACTTGACCTTCTTATGCTCACGAAATAGTTAAGTGATTTTTCTTTCTTAGAAATATTTAAGGGAGAGGGCATCCTACCATACCCTATCTACCAGACCATGATTCAAACACATGCCTAGATGGGCTGAAGAACAGTCATAAGACTAGTTTACCAAGGCTAAGATGATCTTGTTGAGAGTATTACTTCCATATGGAAATTATCTGCATAAGTTTCTTGAGGAGAAGGATGCATATTAAAATTCAATTGGAAATTTACCCAATGAGATTGAATCATGCTAGATTGTTGTTGGAGAAGCCTATCATTTCCGGAAATGACAGCCAGTCCTACAAAAGTGGGATTATTCTGAGGGGAATTAATAATAAAACTTAGATGCAAATGGCATAAACCTATTTTAAGGAATACTTAAGTCAAGAAGAAAAATTGATTGAATAGGTGGCAGGAGTTGCCTAAAAGTGGGCTTAATGAATCCTATGTTAATTAAAAGTGTTGATTAAATGACAGATTTGGAATTGGGAGTAAAATCCTCCATGTCTAGAGGCCTTATGGAAGTAGGTGAGATCAGCCTACTTGACTTTTCATAACTAAAAAACTTCCTACTAGGGTAATCCCTCCTTGTAAAATAAAATAAGTTATGTGGATTGAGAATGAACCTCATGGAAGAAGTGGAATGACATGAGCAAGGTCAAAATATCGTGGTTTTGCTAAAGCAGTGTAAATCCATATTAACTAAGGGTACTTCTATGCATGAAAATGAAAAAGGTAAGTAAGTGGAACCCGTCTGCACTGCAGATATGGGTACAATGTTTGGTGCACAAAGATATGTTGAAATGCATATCGCAAAGATAGAGCATGAATATATACTTATTATAGTCTACCATTGGATGTAAAATATGGTGATGTCATGGATCATATGGTTAATGGTGATCTAACTATAGAAACATAAGTAAAATCCTGATGATGTTGAGGAAGCAAGAGGAATGGGTCTGGTGACCATTTTTTGAAGAGGGAGAACATGTGCAACTCT
>CBVK0100306373.1:0-14584 GCA_900067695.1 Picea abies | reverse complement strand
TGACTAGGCTCACATAGGTTGTATGTTCCCCCTAACTTTTGCACTAGTCTTTATATACTCACAGAGGTTGTACGCCCCCCCTGACTTTTGCACTAGACTGTCTATGCTCACAGAGGATGTACGTTACCCCTGACTTTTGTATTAGACTCACATGGCATCTCGTTCATCCTAACTTTTGGTTTGACTCACAGAGGTTGTCCATTACCCCTGGCTTTTTTGAATACCTCACAAGACTGGTTGATTCTCCAAATCTCCCTAGATAGCATCAGGGTGGCCCATACGGCCTCTCATTGGAGAATGACAATCGATGTTGCCAAATTTAGCAAATTCCTTGTTATGTTGTTTTGAATTGCATTTTAAAAGAAGGAAAGGGAAGGGACTGGCTTTTGAAATTCCGAAATGGAAATATTGATTTTATGGAAGTTGCACATGTGTTTTCTTGAACAGTATCCGATGGTGGTTCCCATCCATGCTACCAATTTTTTATCATTATAAACCCCTCACCTTCCCAATAACCCTATCATTCCATGTTCAATAACAATTAATTATTGATTTGAGTAGTATGATGAATGGATTGATTGTATGTTCTTTTGTTGTGAATGATAGAGCCAAACTTTGAGTAGGGTTGATGCATGGACCTTAAAGAGTTTTCATAACTAATTGGAACATTTATTCATGATGAGTTTCTTCAGCAAAGGAAGTAATGGCGGAGGAAATAGAGGCATAGGAAATTGACAAAGAGGTAATATAAGACCTCGATTTTCCATACATTTCGATGTCGATCCACAAGAATTGAATCATATTTTTCAAGTTAGTTTCTTCAAAATAGTAGGCCAAGGGATCCTCCAACCCTAATATGAAATACCTCCCTTCCAAACACATAAAAAAATTTCCGGTATCTGAGTCCCTTCTCATGTATCAATGCAACCATAACTTCTTTCCAACGATGATTGGCAAGATATTGTCGACCAACCTACTGTTCATCACCACAATTGGCCTACTACTTATTTTCCATTACCCCCTCCACCACCTGATGCAGGAGCATTGCTTCAACTCATCAATTCTAGCAACCCAACTCACCAATGCACATGGAGGAACGTGTTCCGAGGAAACAAAGGCGCCAACCCTTTCATTTTGAACCCAAATTTAAAATTTTTAATGTAATTAAATGTAATTAAATGTTGTAAGGTTTAGGGAAAGCTGAACCATTTGTCTTTGTATAGGCTACATGTGAATTCACCTTTAATGGATGACATGAATATATGCTTAGTTCTGGCTCAGACTAGTTGTCCATTGAATGTAATTAAATGAAATTCAATGTGAGTAGGTAGATGGAGGGAAGGCTCGAGGAGCCCCTCTTTTGTAAAAAAATTATTGTATCAAAATTCATTAGAGAATTAGTAAGTATGAATTAGTAGTTGAGAGACAATTAGAGAGCTCAAGAGAAGACTGTCCTTGAACGACTGTCTATGCTCGAAGTCCCATGATCTGGAGTAAATCGGGACCATCCATTTGAGAGGGATGTGTGTCAGCAGATTGAAAGAGGTATGGAGCCTCAGTGCTTTGGGAGAGAAACTGTACAGGGTGTATAGAGTCAGGAAGAAATGAAGATCCAAAGTCTCAGAGTGCATCCTAGTTGTTGAAGTAGGAGGACATGTGTCATCATATCTTGGAGTTTGGAAGGTTAGAAATCTAGGAGGAGGAAAGTGTTGTGGCTAGAGTTCTCAAGGCTCCCATATTTATGAATAGTGGAGCTCATCTCCACCATTAATTTCAGTGGAAAAGTGTCACTGCATCGATCACTTTAGAGTAAAGTTGTATAGAAGCATTCAGGACCCCCAAAGTCCCGAAGGTTGGAGATAATCGTGGTCTTTCAGTTCCCAAAGACATGTGTCGGTAGATCGTTTACTCTGGTGGAATAACACTCTAGAGTAAGTTAGGTGTGGTGATTCAAGAGTTGATAACCCCTGAATTTTCGAAGCCTCGGAGTTCATCAGGGCCATCCATTAGTGATGAAATGATTCATCAGATTAGGAGGTATGGAGGATAAAGACTCTGTGAGAACATAGGTAAGTAGGGTTCGATATCTCTAGAGTCTCGAAGTCCAGAGTTGATCTGGACCTTTGATCAGAGGAAGTACACATGGCAACGGATCTTGAAGCCTGGAGGTTCGACACTCCAGACAAATCTGAGTGCAATGTTGTGGATACTCGCAAAGGATTGAAGCCTAGAGTCAATCCTAGCCATTTGTTGGAGAAGGATGTGTGGAAATAGATCACAAGTTGGGGAAGTGGCACTTTGACAGATTTGAGTCATCGTGCAAACACAAACAAAAGTCATGAAGTCCTTGAAAGAATCATGGTCGTCGATCAAGAAGGGGAAACTTGGAGGACAAAGAAGTGTTTTTGACATTTCGACGTTGGGAGATATGAAGAGTTGTGTGTATTAGGTGTAGTAAAAAATCTCCAAAGCTTGAAGACAAGAGACCTGAGTCATTCATCTGTCGGAGCTTGAGGACCGTAGATTTAACACTTGGGCGTATTTGTTGATTCAATGATCCATAATATTTTTTGGAGAGGTGTTGAGGAAAAAGCGTTGAAGCCTAAAACACAGAAGTGGACTAAGAGTCATTGATTTGGGGAGCACCAGAGCCATTCGATCAGACATTTTGGTGTTTGATGTTCAACACTTCACAAGTTTTGTGCATTGGAGAAGAAAATAAATCGTCGAAGCCATTAGTGCAGAAGAAGCATAGAGTCGTCGATCCAATGGTGGAATGAGAACTTTATCCTTTTTCAGTGATTGATACTTTGTGAGTGTTATGTGTGTTGGGTGCAGTAAGAAAATCGTCAAATTCGAATCCCAATGGAAAGTTAGACTCGTCGATCTCAGTGCCTATTGAGGACCGTTGATGTTGTTGTCCATTTTTTTGGCAGTTCAAAAAATTTGAGTATTCAAGGAGTTGAGGGGTAAGAGAGTTAGTGATCGTCAAAGGTCGAAGCACAAAAATAGAGTGTTTTTCTTGGTTCTTGGTCACAACCCTCGGTCATGTGAGGAGTTGGCCGGAGAAAAGGGGCTAAGGATGAATTTGATTTTTAAAAGGTAAGAGGACCTAGTATGAGCCGTGGGTTCATTGTTGGACCCATGCATGGAATAAAATTACCTATGTATGAGATTTTGGGGGATCAGAAGGGCCCGAAGAGTTGATTTGGATGCTGATTGTGAAAAATCCAATACCAGGAGGTCGCACAGACCATAGGATACGATGGGGTTTGCATAAAGTGGTATCAAAGCCTGATTTCTATGGAAAACAGGCAAGGGATAGGGGAAAACAGGGTGCAATGCTCTGTAAAGATTATTTGCAAGTGTGCAATAGTCGGTAGACAACCAGGAGGGTTGCACNTGATTTGCAAGTGTGCAATAGTCGGTAGACAACCAGGAGGGTTGCAGGAGAAATCTAGTGGTTCTCTTAGTTGCAATGTAGGAGAAGTAGATAGCCATGTGGGAGGAAGAAGAAGAACCAGTTTCATTCTTGAAGGCATAGGAGGAAGATGGCTATTGAAGGCCAAAAATGGGGTCAGAGAATAGACCGCCAACAAGTGAACAACGCAGAGAAGGATAAAGAGCTCAAGGATATTTGAGAGGAGCTTGACCGACTGATGTTGAAGATGCATCAAGAAATGAGAGGAAGTTGGATGTATGAATGGACCTTGAAGAGAAAGGTAAGGTGGCATGTCTAGCAACTGGTTTCCAAGAGAAATGAAAAGTATCAAGGAGGTGGTTGACATATGCTGAAAACCTTAGTGCCATAGAGAAGGAAATGGTTTTCATTTGAGAGACATAGGTTGGAAGGAACCTTAATGAGGAGGAAGAGAGATCAGTTGAAGATCTCATAGATTGCCAGGAGGGAAATGAGAAGAGATTGGTGGAATATCTCATAAACTACCAGGTGGGAAGAGGTGGTAATGCATATTTATAGGAGGGAAATGAGATGAGATCAGTCAAATATCTCATAGACTATGAGGAGGGAAAGAGTGAAACCTTAGGTTGCCAGTTGGGAAAGGAGGAGGAAGTGAGACTGTCTAAAAGTCTCAAGAACGCAGAGGAGAGTTCAGATCAACAAGGAGTGTTGATAGAGGAGGAGGATCAAAGGCACATTCCAATCATTGGAGGAATCAATATGTTCCTGCCAAATATCCCAGTAGAGGCCAGTGCACATGTTGAAGATGCAACAAAAGAAAGACATCCAACAAATATTGTCATAGAAGAGATTGAGAATACATTAAAATATACCCAAAATATAGAAGAAGAAGAAGAAAATTTAACAAAATTGTTGAAATGTTTTTGCAAGGGAGATGAACAGGAGATGATTGTAGAATTGGAGCCTACAACATTGAAGATGCAACAAAAGAAAGACATCCAACAAATATTGTCATAGAAGAGATTGAGAATACATTAAAATATACCCAAAATATAGAAGAAGAAGAAGAAAATTTAACAAAATTGTTGAAATGTTTTTGCAAGGGAGATGAACAGGAGATGATTGTAGAATTGGAGCCTACAACAGACGAGAGAACAACAAAAAATATGGATCTTTCTGATCTGTGTGAGGATTTGGAGACCCTAATAGAAATTAAACTGTGAGAAGGGATAACTGAGAAACAACTTAATGAAATTGTTGTAGAAGTAGAATCTGTAGTGGAGTGTCAAGCTAATGCCACAAAAGATAAAATAAAAATGGTACATCAAGATGATATACCCATTGATCTATGTGAATAATTGGAGGCCTTGAAGGAAAGGGTAATGGTGTAGATTCAATGCATCCAACAAGTTAATTTGGAATTGGATGATGAAGATGAGATGCAGCAGAGTAGATTGCATGAGAGAAGCCAGAGTGTAGACTAGTTGGACAAGGAGATTAAAGACATTAGTAGATTGATGCTGGAAGCAACAAAGAAGGTAGATAGCAACAAAGAGAGGCTAAACAGAGGATAAAAGGATGCATAAGAAGGTCATCATCAACAACAACAAAAACATGGAAAAGGAGCACATGGACAACTCCAAATTCAGATTTGGCATCCTGGAGGATCTCAACCTCAGTAGCAGGGGAGCCATGAGCATGAGCTCATTCTTTTGTCAATGTAGGAGTATGATGTAGGAGCATCACTCCACCTCATCAAGCTCCAGAAAGTCAATGCATCAACAAATATGGAGGAATGAGTTATGAGGAAAGAGAGGCGCCCACCCTCTCATTTTGAACCCAAATTTATAATTTTTAATGTAATTAAATGGAATTAAATGTTGTAAGTCTCAAGGAAAGACGATCCATGTGCCTTTTTACAAGATGCATGTGAATTCTCCTTTAATGGTTTCCAGGTAGATAGGCTTAGTTTTGGTTCAAACTAGTTGTCCATTGAATGTAATTAAATGAAATTCAATGCAATTAGGTAGATGGAGGGAAGGCTCGAGGAGCCCCTCTTTTGTAAAAAAGTGATTGTATAAAAATTCATTAGATAATTAGTATGTATGAATTAGTAGTTCAGAGGGAATTAGAGAAATCAAGAGACGAGAGGAGAATATCTAAGGCTCAGTTGCAGTCCATCCTTTGTAAATCTTTGTACAAAAGTAATCAAAATTATTACAAAAGAGTTTTTTTCTGGATATGAGATTTTTTTGTTTTTATGTGGTGAATGTTTACGTTCTGAATGTTTTCTGTGTATATGTGTGGATATTTTTAGATGCATATTAGTTCCCTTTTTAGGTTTATATAGACTTCTCTACCTTTGTGAATTTCTGAGTGTTCAGGGCTCTTAGGCTTGTGCAAAGGAGTGCACACCAGAGTGATTGAAAACTATGTGAAGCCAACGCAAGGAGTGTGTTTCAAAATATGTCTCAAGATAAGAGAAGATTGTGTTAGGTGGGCACACCAAAACAATATCAAACTCAGAAGAAGGGAAAAATGTGCAAGGAGTGCACATCGGAGTTGTTGAACACTCTGAAGACGACATACCAGAGTTACTAAATACTATGAGGACTTTGCAAGGATTGTATTGAGCAGGCACAAGAAGTGTGTGAGAAATCTATTTTGAGTTATGTGAGAAGGTTTCCAAGAGGGCACACCAAAAGGTAAATGTCAAGAGGAGAAATGAAAGTCTGCACAGAGAGCATAAGGATCGCATGAGTGAATTATCAAAATTTAGGACTCAAGGAGGTGACTGCAAGGAGTGCACAAAACCAACACACTTTTGAAGTGTTGGTAAAAGATCAGAAGGAAGAGATAAGCTAGTGAGGATATTTCTAAAGGAACACTCTGAAAGTGTTGGAAAAGGATCTAGAAGAGAAGAGCAAAGAAGTGTCTGGAGGGAAAATAAATATTTTTTCAGGAGCAAAGGGTCGAGACCCCTCAGAATTATGAGAAACTATGAAGCTGAGGAGGAATATCACAAGTGTGCGCAAGGCCTATGCAAGGAGTGAAAAAGGCAGAGACAGTCTGAATCCTAGACCATGATAAAAGCGCAAGGTGAGCACAAAGAGGACTTATTTCAAATTCCAGAGCTCTAGAGGAGTAGTGTCTTCATAACACAAGAAAAGGACAAATAATATACCTTGCAGAGGAGAGTTCAAAGGTCAAGCCTTTGAAAGTTGGTCAAATACTTTTTTGAAGGGGATATTGAGTTGCAGTAGAGGAGAAGCTACAACATCCGTCAAATGGGTTGTTAGAATCAATCTGGGCCATTATATCATATCCCAGGAAGAAGGAGGACTGCACAAGGAGGATATTATATCCTACCCTTTTGATCTAGGCATGAGGATCGAAATTCGTCTGATCCATGTAATTTGCACAAGGTTTAACCCTATGAACCCTTTGAACTTTGTTAGTTCAGAGGATTTTTTCAAGTTTTTGTATTGAAGGAGACATGATCCCCGAAGTCTCGAGATTCAAAGTAAATTGGGGCCATCCATTTAAGAGAGATGCATGTCACTAGATCGGAGGAGCTTTGGAGCCTCAATGCTCTGGGAGAGAAAGTGCATCGGGTGTATACAGTCCGAAGTCACATAGCACATCCCAACCGTTGAAGTAGGAGAACTAGTCTCATCGGATCCTGGATTCCAGAAGGTCGACACTACAAGTGGAAGTAAGTGTTGTGGCAGGATTTCTCAAGGCTCCTATATTTCCGAACAACAAATATCATCTTGTTGTGGCAGGATTTCTCAAGGCTCCTATATTTCCGAACAACAAATATCATCTCCACCATTGATATTGATGGACATGTGTCACCAGATCCAGCACTCCAAAGGAAATTTGGATAGAAGCAGTTGGGACCCCTGAAGTCTTGAAGGCTAGAGATAATCATGGTTGTTCAGTTCTCTAAGACATGTGTCGATAGATCGTTTACTCTAGTAAACTAGCACTCCAGAGGAAGTTAGGAGTGGTGATTCAAGAGTGGAGAACCATCAAAGTTCCAAAGCCCTGAAGCTCATTAGGGCCATCCATCGGCGAGGACACGCATCGTCAAATAAGGAGGTTTGGAGGATAAACACTTCATGAGAATAGAGGATAAACACTCAAGGAGTATTGAAGTCCATAGTTTATTTGGTCCATTGATTAGAGGAAGGACATGTGGTAGTGGATTTGGAAGTCTAGAGGTCTGACACTATGGAGAAAACTGAGTGAAGTGATGTGGGGACTCACGAAGGCCCGAAGGTCAGAGTCAATCCTGAAGGTCTTTTCAAGAAGGACATGTGATAAAAGATCACAAGTTGTGGACATGGAACTTTGGTATATTTGAGTCTTCATGAAAACAAGAAAAAAAGTAACGAAGTCCCAGAAAGTATCCTGGATGTTGATCAGGAAGGGGCACGTGGAGGAAGGAGAATATTTTTGGCATATTGTCATCGAGAGATATTAAGAGACGTGTGTATTGGGTGTTGTCTAAAATTACCGAATCCTAAAGAGAAGAGATATGATTCATCCATCCGCCAGAGCTTGAGGACCATAGATTTAATGCTTGGGCATTTTCATCAATTCGGCGATCCAGGAGATTTTGTTGAGAGGTGTTGAGGAAAAATAGCTGAAGCTCGAAGAGTGGAAGTGGAGTAGCATTCATTGATATGGGGAGTAGCGGATCTGCCTAATCAACCATTTTGGTGTTTGACATTTGGCACTTTGCAGGTGTTGTGTATTGGAGCAAAAAATAAATCGTCGAAGTGAGAAGTGTGAAAGATGCGTAGAGACGTCAATCCAGTGGTGGAATGAGAACCGTCATATCTACCTTTTTCGGTGATAGACACTTTGTGAGTGTTATGTGTACTGGGTGCCGTCAAAAAATCATTGAAGCCGAATCCCCATGGAAATTTAGAGCTGTCGATATCGGTGCCTATTGAGGACTATTGATCTTGTTTCCCATTGTTTTGATAGTTAGCAAAATTTGTGTATTTGAGGAGTCGAGGGGTAACAGAGTTAGAGATATACGAAGGCCAAAGCGACAAAATAGCATGTTGTTTTTGGTTCTTGGTCACAACCCTTGATTATGAGAGGAGTTGGCCAAAGAAAAGGACTAAGGCCAAAATTAATTTTGAAAAGGCAAGGGGACCTAGTATGAGTCGCAGGTTCATTGTTGGACCTGCGCATGGAATAAAAGGACCTGTGTATGAGATTTTGGGGGCTAAGAAGAGACTAAAGAGCTTATTTGACTCCTGATTGTGAATGATCCTAGACAGGGAGGTCGTGCAAACCCTAGGATAGGGTGGGGTCTACATCAACACCACCAAAGAATCAAATTTCCCAAGTTGATCATATTGTCTCACCCATGTAGTCATTCTATGCTAGTAAGAGGTTGGAAACTGATATTCCATATACTATGAAGGACAAAGGAAAAGGAGTAGCCACTCCCTCTAACTCATCAGAAGAGTCTTCTAATTCCGTGTCCTTTTGCCTTCATCTTAAGGATGATTGTTCTCATGTTATCAGTGCAGTTCAACCTCAAAGTTCCAACCAGCCAAAGGCTGCCACATAAAAATCAGAAGGGGACAACAGTGAATGGAGGCCAAACGCCTCTCATACTAAATATGTTTTTTGATGATTATTAATTCCGATATTTAGATATTTGATTATAAAAATGAGCAGGAGAGCTACGAGGATATTTGAATCAAATGATTGAGTTGATATTTCATGTTTGATGACTATTAAAAGGAAATAATTGGGAGTCACAAGGGGTCCCACCTATTTAGTTATTATTAATTAGACGTCCCACCTATTTAGTTATTATTAATTAGACCCTTATTTATATATACTATAATTATTTTTCTCAACTAATTACTTAATCTATTTTTCCTTAACTAAAGAAAGTCAGTTGAACTACCATAACTTATTGAGAAGGAATAAACGTTCAATGAGATGAAGAGACAAAGTTTTTCTCTATAAGGAGAACTACAACCATAAGGCTTTCTCTATACTAGTGAGATACTTTCAACTTTCATTCATTCTGAGTTTACTAGAAGGCTTAACCCTGTTGATGAGAACATGGTCTTTTTGAAGGCAATAGGATTCAACAAACTAAATCACATATTTCGGCAACTTGTTTTGAAGCTGTATGATTTATGTTTCACAGTCTGTATATTCTTATTTGTGTATGAATTGAATTGAATTTCACTACTGATAAAGAATATCTTGCAGAGTCAAGTGACAACATTTTGTGGCAAGCTAATCCAGATCTTTATCTTTAGTTTTCTTCTTATTGTCAGAGTCTTTTAGTATGGTCCATATCAAAGGATTCTAAATATGAATTTGGTCCCTAACCTCGTAAGGGTTTATAAAGAGAACTTTGTTTTGTATCTCAAAATGAAATAAATGAAAAAATCAGAATATTGTTTTAGTCTCACACATGTGTTTTAATGATCTGGTTCATTATTTTCTTTTATCTCCATGTACACATTTGTGTAATTTATGTACACATTCATGTAACTTTGTTTAAGTTTATTTCTTTTGCACTATTATATATAACACATAAAATCCAACCTTGATCCTTTGTACTTAATACTTGTGGATTAAGCTATTGTATTTTAGGCTATAAACTCGTGGTGACATTCCAAACTATCTTGTCTTAGCTCGACAACATCTAAAAATGATTGAGTAAGATTTTCCATACGTTTTCCTCAACAACTGTGAGTTTTTGGAATTTTAAACAAAACATAAATATATAAATGAGATTCAAAAAACCTTGAATGGATATGTTTTAAAATTTCTTCAATAATACCTTCCTTCCTTTACTAAATGACCTTGAATGTCACATATGAAACAATTTTGGACACAAGGCAAGTGAGTGTAGAAGAAATATGCTTCCTATTTATAGGAAAGATTGAAAAGAATATTTTATGAAGGTTTGGAGGAAGAAAAATTAAAAAAGAAGAAAATTGTGGATTGGCTCTATATGGAAAAAATCAAGAAAATCAATGGTATATTGACTGTGGTTGCTTCAAGCACATGAAAAGAGAGAAGATTAAGTTCAAATTCCTAACTGAAGAAAAAGGTGGTAATGTTACCTTTGGAAACAGTGCTCCAACTAGAATTAGAGGAAAATGAATTGTTTTACTAGATGAAGATAAGAAGGGAAAGATAAAAGAACAAAATGTGATGTATGTAGATGGTATAAAACACAACTTGTTGAGTTTAATTCAAATGTGTGACCAAGGAAACAAGGTTCTCTTTCATTCAAAATGTTTTAAAGTAATGGATGGAAATACATGGGATTTTGTTATAAAGGAAGTTAGAACTTCAGGGAATGTGTATGTTCTAGATGAAGGTAAATAAAAATGTTGTATTTGTAAAAATGATGAGATATGGATTTGGAAAAAAAGGTTAGGTCATCTTAGTCTTGATCATCTTGTTAAGATTGGAAGAAAGGATGTTGTACAATATATACCTAGAATTTCCAAACCGGAGAATATTGTATGCAAGTCATGTCAATTTGGAAACCCTTAAAGAGTTCAATTCAAGGAAAGAGAAAACTCAACCAATTGACCTCTTGAGTTGTTTCATACATATTTCAATGTCCCCACTAGTACACAATCACCTCAAGGTGAAAGGTATTTAATTTTTTAATTTATGACTATACCAGAGTGACTTGGGCTGGATTGTTGAAGCATAGATATGAGGATTTTAAAAAATTTTAAATCTTCAAAGAACATGTTGGAAATGAAATGGGATTAAAAATAAAATTCTTAAGATCAGACCGATGAGGAGAATTCACATATGATGAATCCAAAAATTGTTGTGAAAAGAATGGGATCAAGAGAAAATTTACTTTGACAGAACCCATGAACATAATGGAGTAGTAGAAAGAATGAAACAAATAGTTCAAGAAATGGACAGGGCCATGATTGATGAATTAGAAGTACCCAAAACCTTTTGGGGAGAAGATATTCAAACTACTATTAACATTTTCAATAAAGCATAGATAAGGGTAAATAGTGATAAAACCCCTTATAAGCTATGGCATGGAAGACCTGCATCAATAAAGAACTCGAAATATTTGGAAGCAAATTCTACATCAAACAAAATGAAGAAAAATTAAGTAAGTTTGATTCTAAAGATGATGAAGGTATCTTGTTAGGATACTCCTCCAAATTTAAAGGTTAGAAGTGCTACAACAAAATAATCCATAAAATAATTGAGAGCATAGATGTAAAAGTAGATGAGGGACCACTTCATCCAGTGAGACATCAACACTACAATGATTGATTTTATGAACCAATCAGAAATGGTATACAAGATGATGGAATTAAAGAAATACCAGGAACAAGAGGGTTTCGAGGAAGAAGGGAGAATGGATACACCCCAACCAAATACCCTATCAATGTATGTTCAATAACATCATCTAGACAGTCATATTCTTGGGACTAAAGAACCCAGTGTACAAACCAAAAGAAAACTTATAAATACATCTAGTTGTATAGAAGTTTCATTGTTATCCATGAGTGAACCCCAAAACATTGTGCAAGCAAGTCAGAATGACCATTGGGTAAAATCCATGAATGAAGAACTAGACCAAATAGAGAAAAACAAGACATGGGATCTTCTCCTAAGACCAAATAACAAGAATGTAATTGACACTAAATGGGTATATAGAAACAAGTTAAATAAAGATGGACATATAGTCAGAAACAAGGCCAAATTAGTATGCAAAGAGTATGCTCAAGTCAAAGGAGTGGAATTTGAAGAAACTTTTGCTCTTGTTGCAAGAATTGAAGCTATTAGGATTTTTCTTCTTTTGCATGCTACAAAAAATTCAAAGTCTACCATATGGATGCCAAATCAACATTTTTTAATGGTGACCTTGAGGAAGAAGTTTATCTGGAGAAACCGCAAGGTTTTCTGCTAACTGAAAAAAAAGGATTATGTATATTATTTAAATAAATCCATGTATGAGATAAAACAGGCTAAGAGAGCTTGGTATTACAAACTCCGTAGGTATTTTCACCAGCAAGTTTTTAAACAAGGAACAACGTATAGAAACTTATATAGCAAGGATGAAGGTAATGACCTGTTAATTATCGTAGTATATGTTGATGACATTATATTTGGTAGTATCATTGAACTAGTGAGTAATAATTTTGTAGTTGCAATGAAACAACAGTTTGAGATGTCCATGTCAGGAAAATTTCTTATTTATTGGATGACAAATTCATCCATTAGAAAAACAATTTTTTATTTCCCAAAGAAAATATCTCAAGGAAATCCTAAAGAAGTTTGGCATGTAAAACAATGCACCAATAATCACTCCCATGAATACAAGTTGAAAACTCAACAAAGATGACGATGCTCTAGAAAAAGATCAAACCATGTGCAGGTACATGATAGGAATTTTACTTTATCTCATAGGTTCAAGGCCTGACATCATGAAAATTATTTATTTTGTAGGCCGGTTTCAATCCAATCCCAAGAAAACTCTTGTTCTTTCATTCAAAATAATATTCAGCTACTTGCAAGGCACTATTGATTAGGGATTTTGGTATTCAAAAAACAGAGGCCTCATTCTCAGAGATTCTACAAATGCAGATTGGATAGGAAGTATCGATGATATAAAAATCACTAGTGAAGGCACATTCTTCCTTGGAAGTTGTCTAGTATTCTGGCTCAACAAGAAACAAACTTCCATTTCCCTCTCTATAGCTGAAGAAAAGTATATAGTTGTATCATATTGTTGCATTGTGGATAAAGACCAATCTCAAAGATATTTAATTTCCTTGTGATCAACCTATTTCTATAACGTGTTAAAATGCAAGTGTTATTAATATATCTAAAACTCTTGTTCAACACTCTAAAACTAATCATATACCCATCAAGTATCACTTTCTCAAAGAACAGGTTCAGGATCAGGTGGTTAAATTAGAATATATTCCTTCGAGAGAAAATATAGAAGATGTATTTATCAATCCATTACCTAGGGACTCCTTTGAGTACCTCAGAGAGAAGTTTGGAGTCCTTCCCTCTCCTGATTAAGGTGAAAAACCTTCATGACAGGTTGTAGGATGTTGAAATAACTATCCAATCTCAAAGGGAGTAGAGAAATAAATTGAGCAACGATAAATACAACATTCATATAGGGGGATTCACTCTTAGGATGTGCACATTCAGTAGGGTAGATCCATTTTCCATTGATTTCAAAGGGGCAAAAACATAGAGCTGTGAAAAAGAGGAGAATACAACAAGGGGGAGTGAAGGCCAAAGGAACACAGTGACAGGAGGAGCAACTCAACAATAGATTTTCCATCAATGAAAAAGGGGGAGTTTGTTGATCACATGTTTTCATTGATGTCAACGTGGTGCATAGAAAGTATGGTGCAAACATGGTGCACAGGTAGAGTAAGTGCAAGGAAGGATTCTTTATTGAGAATATGTTTTCCTTAATACCAACATGGTGCATAGATAGTATGGTGCAAAGTTGGTGCACATGCAAAGGAAGTGCACAGAAGGAGATTTCTACTATACTATTGCAGATCCACATGAAATGGAAGTCCTAGAAGAATTCTTGAAAGTGAAAATAGAAGTGTGCAAAACGATTGAAGGACGAAGGGATCAACAATGAAAATGAAATCACTTAAGTGACTGAGTCCACCAAGAGTGTGTGCGGAGAAGTGATTGAGTTTTCTAGGAGTGCACATAGAATAGGAGGATGACCTATGATGTAGTTGAGAATTAAAGTTTATTGCGACAAATTCCCTTATCTGTGATTGTGGAGTAAATTAGTGGATGTTTGTGCTACAATGCAACGATGAATGTGAAAATATTGTAGGGTTCCTTGAGAAAAACAATGAGTGACAGAGTGGAATGTGATGGGACGAGTGAAAATTTGGAGTTACCAGGGTAAGCTCATAATTACTAGGGTAACTGGGTAAGTATGTTGCAAGGTGTTATAGCAAGATTTACCTCACCATTGCTATCTTCCAGAGAGGGCCTTTTTCCATTTCCCCATGCAGAATTATCACCCCATTTTTGATAAATACAGAGCCAAAAATATATATTTTTCCACATATACGCTCCCTAACTTCTTTGCAAGATGTGTATATGCTTGTTGCTCCACTA
>CBVK0100306371.1:0-14586 GCA_900067695.1 Picea abies | reverse complement strand
AGCTGCCAGCTTCTATTTATAGACTTCTTGGTCTCTTTTTGTCACTTTTTTTGCCCCCATTATCAGTTTCTTTATACCAAAAACTATTTAGAGTGATCCAGGAGTTATATGGGAGGGATTTGATCAGGTATTGGAACAATTTTTTTTTGAGTTTCGAAAAAAAATATTGACGGTCCATAATATTTTTTTTTTCAAAAAATCAACTTGAGCATATAGGGTAGGATATCACCCCAACTTTTGCATCTCATTGCCTTTTTCTTATGCTATAGGATCGATCCCATCCAGTTGTGACATGGAACCGTCATATCTACTCTAGAAGTGTCGCGACTTGGTGGTAGAGCTTACCAAAACATGGATGCCCTAGGTAGGTCCTGGTTGCATTATGGTGTCCATGTCGTTTCTCAAAACACTGTAGACTCGGGAGTCTGTATAGTCTTTCCTGAATATGAGTTTGAGCCTCATTTGCATGAGTCTTTTTCACTCTTTGTCTTACCCTCGAGACTTCCAAAAAAATAACGGGTCTCCTTTTAAGCCCTTTTTAGACCCTCTAAACATGAAAAGATTGTCGAGCGATCTTGTGACCTTTCACGCTCGTTAAACTGAAATTTGAAGTCACGTCTGTCTGGCGGTAGTTTACCCCTTTTTCGGTCCGGATGGTCAACTGTACGAATAAAGGTATACTCTATTGAATTCCCATTCTTTAGAAGAGTATCCTCAGGCATGATTTTATTCCTTTTTCGGGCCTGAGGGACTAAATTTACGAAAAAGAAACCCCCACAGAGTCCATAGTTAATCTCTTTTCAGACTCCCTAAAATTGAAAAGATCGTCGAGTGACCTTATTCCTTCACACTCGTAAAACTGGTCCAGAAGAATATTCCTGACGGAGTCCATAGTTAAGCTTTTTTCAGACTCCTTAAAAATGAAAAAATAGCCGAGTGATCTTGTCCTTGTCACACTCGTTAAAATGGTTTTGAATTGACGTCTAATCGGTGCTAGTTTATCCCTTTTTCAAACCGACTAGACTATTATTGAAAAAGGTACCCCAAGCGGAGTCTCCTTTTATGCTTTTTCAGACTCTCTAAATATGAAAAACCACCGAGTCTCCCTTCTATGGGCTCGTTAAACTTACATTGAAGGATGTTACCATTGTGTGTTCTGTCAACCACATTTTCATACCTTATCCATCAGCCTTGTGACAGTTTGCTTCTGCGTCTTAACACCTTTGTCCACCAGAGGATTTTTCCCGAGTATCATCTTACCAGAACATCAGTCTTGTCCTTGTGCCTTGAGCTTGTATGTTTGCAATACTCATTCCTCCATTGTAACGTAAAATTCCTTTATTCTTTTTTCAAAAATTACCAAAAAGAACAAAAAAATCAAATATACCCCAAAAAGAGGATGGGAAAGGTATTTTCTTTATTGGCAGCATAATGAGTCTCTCTTGGATAAAGCACATCTGTCCATTCGATTATTAGACTATGGGATGTAGTATGACCTTAGGAAGCTTTTCTCGCTATATAGAGTTGTGTCCTCCACCGTNCATATGGAGAGTTTGCGTTGCCTCCTGCTTCGTAGACTTATGATTAACATATATGCTGCCTAAGTCTTATCACTTTTCGTGTTGTTGTCCAAGGGAAGTTTTGTCACTAAGCCTGATTCGACCTCTCTGTAATATGTCTCTTGTCTGCCTACCCGACCATCCTGAATGTCCAATCAAGTCTTTGTTCGAAATCACTGAAGCCTTCAGTCCGATCATCAAGATTATCAAGTCCATAATCGATGAGCCATCGAAGACCTCTGGGTAGTGCAGTCGTACACTCATATTACACTCCTACCCAAGTTTTAGAATATTTTGAAGTTGTTGCTCGAGTTCTAAAGTACAACCATCAGGCCGAATCAACTCATGGGAGATGGATACTCTATATGTATATCTTTCTTATTTCGAGATGTAGCTCCACTGTGTATTATTCACGGCTACTCTTTATAGTTATTTGACATGGATCTACAGTGTATTTGATTGGTAGCCATGGTTCTATTTTATCCCGAGCATGGGTATGCCCGCCTCGGTAAGACACTTGTTATCCCGAGCATGGGTATTTTATCCTGGTTCCTGATTCTTGGGCTCACTCATTCAGCATATCAGTACAGATTGGTAAAAGATTGGTAATTTATTTCGGCCATCAGATGCTCTTCTGACCTCACACATTAGGGGGCATCTATTATAACCCTAAATTGCACCACACATGCTTACCTGGCATCAAGCCAACTCATATCCCTTCCTTGCCAAAACTATACTGAATAAACTCTTGAAAATCCTCTTGGGTCAAGGCCCACCCGCCCTAACCCATTACTGCATGTGTGTACACGCTGGCAGACCCACTACAGCCCGTGTGTACCTAACAAAACACAAAAATAGGAAAGTTGCCAACAGAACAAAAAGCTATGGGTCAGTTAACTAAAACTCCTAGCCATGCATGGCCGAGAGTTCATCCAAAACCCTAGCTCCTTCTGTCCTATAAAAGAAGGGGTAGGGGTACCATTTGGAGGAGGAAAATTATAGTGAAGAAACTCTGCCCATTTGCAAAATCCATTGTCCCAACCCTTCAAGCCAAAGGAGAATTAACGCAAAGCAGTTGGAGGACAGAAGAGGAGGAGCCCAGGATCAGGATCAAGGAGCGGAGGCCGGTCTCGACTTTGATTGTAATTTGATTCATTTTTCAAATAATAAAAGAATACTTTTCCCATCTCAATGCATGAGTTATCTATGATTTGTTTAATTTATGCTTAATTTCTAACCCTCAAGTAGAGAAGTAGCATGCATGCGTAGGTGTTTGTCTTGATTGCAGGTTATCTTTGGAAGGAGCAGCGCAAGCAAGCGGTCAAGAGCGCAACGGAGGATCTACACCAAACATCAGTAAAAAGTTTAGTAGTTCCTTTCCATGCATGTATTGTGAAAGAGGGGTTTAATTTTTGGGTGGTAGATTAAAAAGTAATTTCTTTACGGTCAAAATCTGCATGCAAGTCTGACCCTAGTTTTCTAGTCCGTAGGGTATTTTTCCCAACAACAATTCTACAGGCTGAACATCAGGGCAGGTCATCACGAAAGTGATGATGAGAAAGTTTCCAGATACATGAATGGTATGAGATATGAAATTAAGGATGAGATGAGCATGATGACCATCCAGACGGTGGAAGATGCTTATTAGATGGCTTTGAAAGCTGAAGGGAAGCTGAGTCGAAAACAAGGTCAAAGAGGCCGAGGCAAAAGTCAGCCCAGAGGCAAATCAGTTGCCTAGGATAGAAATCAGAAACCCAAGGAAGAGTGGAAGAAACCTCAGACTCAGACTGAGAGAGGTGGAAGCTCACAAAGAGTGCAGCATACTGAACAGAGAGGTTAGTATGCTGATGGAAACATTTTTCCTCATACCAGAGGTAGAGGAAGAGGAAGAGGTGGAGTGGTGAAATGCTTCACATGTGGAAAGAATGCACACAAATCTTATGAATGTCCAGAAAAAAATAAAGAAGGTGGTGAAACTCACATTGTCGAAGCACAGAAGTGGAATGTTGAGGCAGAAGATGCTAAAGTCAAAAGATCACTGATGATGTGACAAGTTCTCTTAACGTCATAGAAGGAGGTGGAGAATCCAGTACAAAGGAACAGTCTTTTTCACACTACTTGCAAAACCAAGGACAGGGTATGCAAGGTCATTGTGGACAGTTGTATCATAGATAATCTCGTTTCTATAGAGATGGTGGAAAAGCTGGAGTTGGAGACTATTGAACATCCAAGTCCATACAGAGTTTCATGGCTACAAAAAGGACATCAGGTAAATGTCACTAAACAATGTTTAATGTCACTAAACAATGTTTAGTTGAGTTTAAAATAGGAGGGTATAAAGATGAAATACTCTGTGATGTTATTCCCATGGATGTTTGTCATCTATTACTTGGTAGACCATGGAAATATAACATAAATGTGATTCATGATGGGAGGAAGAACACATACACCCTAGAGAAGAATGGGAGAACTCACATGTTGTTGTCGATTAAAGATAAAGAGGTGAAACCTGAAGTAAGCAACACTGTACTTCTCATGATTGGGAAGGAAGTTCTTATAGAGGTTAAGAAGAAGGAGGAACCACAATTCATTATGGTTAGAAAGCCTAAAATTGTTTTAACCAGTACAGGGGTAGATGATTTACCAGAAGAGGTTCAGAAACTGTTGGAAGAGTTTGTTGACATAGTAGTGGACGAACTACCTTGTTTGTTGCCACTGATCAGAAGTGTGAGTCATCATATTGATCTCATACCTAGAGCTAGTTTACCAAATAAAGAAGCATACAAATTGACACCACAAGAGAATGAAGAAGTCAAAAGACAGGTCCAGGACTTGATGGAAAAAAGGTTGGTTAGAGAAAGCTTGAGTCCATGTGTTGTTCCGACAGTGCTCAGTCCGAAGAAAGACGGAGGCTAGAGGATGTGTACAGAATCAAGGGAAATTAACAAGATTACCATCAGGTATAGATTCCCATTTCCAAGGATGGATGATTTGATGGATTGCTTGAGTGGAGCCAATTTTTTTTCAAAGATTGATTTGAAAAGTGGATATCATCAGATTCGTATGAGAGAAGGTGATGAATGGAAGATAACCTTCAAGACTAACGAAGGGTTGTATGAATGGCTTGTTATGTCGTTTGTCTTAACAAATGCGCCAAGTACCTTCATGAGATTGATGAATGAAGTCCTGAAGGATTTCATCGAAAAATTTGTCATTGTGTATCTGGATGACATACTGATTTTCAGTAAAACAGAGGCAGAGCATCTGAAACATTTGGCCATAGTGATGAAGAGGCTGCAGCAAGAGAAGCTGCTAATAAATATGAAGAAATCCTCATTCATGAAGACAGAGCTCATTTATTTGGGGTTTGTTATTTCTGCAGATAAGTTGAGGATGGATCCAGATAAGGTGGAGGTAATTAAGAATTGGCCATCACCAAAGAGTATATTTGAGGTTCGAAGTTTTCATGGATTGGCTAGTTTCTACCGAAAGTTCATCAAAAATTTCAGTGGAATTAGTGCACCGATGATGGACACAGTGAAGAAGAGACACAATTCTTTTCACTAGACATAAGAGGCTGAGAAAAGCTTCAATTTGTTGCAAAGGAAAATCACAGAACAACCAATTTTGGTGTTGCCAGATTTTAAAAAGACATTTGAGGTAAAATGTGATGCAAGTGGATTTGCAATAGGGGTAGTCTTGAGCCAAGAAGATAGGCCGATAGCATACTCCAGTGAGAATCCAAATGAAGCGAAAGTGAAATACTCCATGTATGACAAGGAGTTCTATGCTATTATTCGGGCATTGAAGAAATGAAGGCATTACTTAATCCCGAAGGAGTTTGTTTTATGCAGCGACAATCATGCTTTGCAATTTGTGACTCAATAGGAGAAGTTGAATCAAAGACATGTTAAATGGGTTGAATACATGCATAACTTTACTTTTGTAACTAAGCATATTTCTGGAATTGCTAACAAAGTTGTTGATGCTTTGAGCAGGAAATGTTTGTTGTTGCAGGAGTTCAGAGTCAAAACACTGGGTTTTGATGATCTCAGAGACATGTACAGGGATGATAAATATTTTAAGGAGGCGTATGAAGCAACTGAGAATCCAATTCTCAGGGACAGAAGTCAATGGACATAATACATGATCCAGGAAGGATTACTGTTTAAGGGTAATCAACTTTGTATTCCAAAATTCTCCATGAGGGAGAATCTGTTGAAGGAGAAACATAGTGGAGGATTGGCCGGACATTTCGGTCATGACAAGACATTCTCAAAGTTAAACAAGTCATATTTATGGCCAGGAATGAGAGCAAATGTCAAATATTTGTGGACATATGCAGAATTTGTCAGCATTCAAAAGGGAAAAGGTAGAATACAGGATTTTATCAACCATTACCCATACCTGACAGGCCGTGGGATGCAGTAAGAATGGACTTCATATTGGGGATGCCAAGAACACAAAGAGGGTTTGACTCGATCTTTGTAGTGGTAGACATATTTTCTAAGATGGAACACTTCATACCATGTCAGAAAACCAGTGACACAACTCACATTGTGAATCTGTTTTTTCAAAGAAGTCATTCGACTGCATGGCTTACCAAGGAGCATAGTTTAGGATCGAGACACTAAGTTCATGGGAAACTTCTAGAGAACCTTATGGAAAAATAAAAACTTGTCATTCAGTTTAGCTTATCATCCTCAGACGGATGGACAAACAGAAGTTGTGAACAGAAGTTTGGGAGACTTGCTAAGGAGATTGATGACAGAACACCACAGTCAGTGGGACAATATTCTGCCACAGGCGGAATTTGCTTATAATAATTCAATCAACAGAAGCACAGGGAAAAGTCCATTCCAGATTGTTTATGGGATGCAACCAAGAGGAGTTTCGGAATTGAGAGACTCAGAACAGAATGCAACTAGGAGTTCTAGTGCAGAGGATTTCGTAGAAGCGATGAAGGAACTTCACAGCCAGGTGAAGGAGCGATTGCAAAACTCGAGCCAAGAGTATAAGTGCAGAGTAGATCAACACAAGAGACAACTTCAATTTGAGGTTGGTGATTTGATTCTGGCACATCTAAGAAAGGAAAGATTCCCAAAGGGGACATATAACAAACTAAAGATGAAGAAGATCAGACCACGTAGGGTCTTGAAGAAATTTGGGGCAAATGCTTATGAGATTGAATTACCCGATGGGATCGGAATTTCTCTGATATTCAATGTCTCAGATTTGTACCCGTACAAAGCTGAGGAAGCAGGAACAAGTGATGAACAACCAGAGGTTCAATGGACTAAACAGATGCTAGTTGCAGAGAAGCCACAGATGGAAAGCATACTGGACAAAAGTGTTAGCAAGAGGACCAGGAGAAAGGAATACTTTGAATACTTGGTCAAGTGGAAGGGACATCCAGTTGAAGATGCCAGTTGGGAGAATGAAGCAGAGATCCAGAAGCATGGGCAGACCATGCGAGAGCTCATGGACAGAAGCCCATGAAAATTTTCAAGCGAGGGAGTATGATGCAGGAGCATCGCCAACATCAAGCGAGTGTCGGGGCAAGCGCCAACGCATTTTGGCACATGATAAAATGTTTTAAATGTTTTGAAGTTGGATGCGCCAAACTTAAATGTAATAATTAAGAAAGAGCGTACTGGTAGACTATAATCAGACCTTGAGCATCTCGCTCTCATTTGAAGGACTAAGAGGCATTTATGCTAAGTAAATGAAAGTAGGTAGCTTTGAATTCGTAGATTAGACAGTTTTAGGAGCCAGAGGGAAAACGGATATAGACACCCTCACTTGTATCTTTGTAACATTAGTAGCATAATCAATCAGGAGAGCATAGTAGAGCTGATGCAGAGAGTTGTACAGAAAAACCCATGTACAGAAGTTCTGGATTAATACAAAGATTTTTAGTTCAGATTCATGGTGTTCAATTTATTTTCTGTGTTTGTACATGCTGATTGATATATGCTTGTTTACTCTCTGTTATGCATTTTCTTTGATGCGTGAATGTATGATTTCATATTTAATGTCTGAAATCTGAAGAGAGGGAGAGTAAGGAATGAGTTTCAATTGTTTCTCTGTCTGAGCAAGAGTTTTCCTGCAAGGAGTGCAGTGAAATCGTCCGCAAGAAGTGCATTGACGGGTTCAAAGATTCAATCTTTGCAAGCTCAGGAGAGATAACCTTTTTCTCATTCTCGCAGAGGTGCAAGTTGAGAACAGGAGCTATGCAAGGAGTGCGCATGCCGAGCGAAGTCTTAGAGTTATAACCTAAGTGAAACTGTTGAAAGACTGTTGTCGCAGAGAGTGCGCAGAGTCGAAGAATTCAGATACTCGGAAGTATTTGAAGAATTGCCACAAGGAGTGCGTGCAAGAGTCTTTTTGAAGACTCTAGGTTGTGGTAAAAGTTCAAAAGAATTAGTGCCTTGAATTTATTGGAAGGAGGCACAGCGAAGTTGTTTTGCAGGAGGACAAGTTCCAAAATGAGATACCATGTTCATTTCGTGGAAATCATCAAGGAGGAATTTGATGGTAGGAATCCTCCATGGAGGATTCGTGAAGTCTCGGAAGCCGTTAGATCTCGCAGAGGAGAAGGGAAGTTACAAAACGTATGTTTGAAGTGCAATCTCAGGAGAATCGGACCGTAGGATCCGAACCAACAAGGGCCGTTGGATCACTCGTGCAATCACATTTCGTGGATTCGCGAGTTGAAGGTTTAAAACCTTCGTATCAAAATTTGCGAGGTCGCGAGTGGCGAAGTCACGAAAGAATCTAAACCGCCCATCTAAGAGTGGACAGGTGGCATGCTCGCCAACACGGAGGTCAGAATTTCATTGAACAATTCGGGGTTTCATGAGTTGAAGAGCCGAAAGCTCAGCATCCGGATTCATGAATTCGCGAAGTCTGAGAACTCCAAAAAGGCGGGAAATTCCATCGTGGGACTCACATAGACGATGTGTCAAAATTTCACCAGTTTGGCATATCGGAGGATAAGAGGTCGAGACTTTTGTCTTGAAAGTCCCAAAGTCACAAAATCGTGAGAAAATCGCAGTCGTCCGTTAGGAGGAGGACAGGTGGTAGAGATCAAGGGATCTCGCGAACTCGGAGTTTTGCAGGGTGAGAGCCCAAATATTAGGTGCTCCAAGTCCTGAAGTTGAAAGTTACGATAAGAGGTAGCGAGGAGTTCAGGATCTTGACATTTCGGGTGTCGGGATACAACGAAGGTAGTGCTTCGGGAAGCGAAGTCGCAAAGTGCCAAAGTTGGGCATAAAAGACATGTGGCAGAACCACATGGTGGGTCTGGGGAAATAAACAGGCGGACACACATCACTTGTTGGAAGGAGTCAACACCCTATTGACTTCTCGCATGTCGGGGATTCCTGAGACAAGAGCACAAGATTTCAACCTTTGAACTCACGAAGTGCCGGGTGGTGAGAAGTGCTAGTGCTTAGCCTAGCCGGCGGTCGCACGAGGAAGGTGATGACAGGGGAAGAGTTATACCCGTATCGGCAATTCATGTATCGCAAGATTATAAGGGAATAATCGGGAGCCACGACTCGCGAACTCGTGAGATTGCGAGCTGCGAAAAGGACCCGTGGATCGATTTAAAAGGAGATTCCAGTAGGGGATGTGAAAGAGTCGATCCGGCTTGAAAGTGGGATAAAGAATGATCCTGTGAGTGGATCTCGGCCCTAGGGCCAATAGGTCTGCATCATTTTCTTTAGTGCAATCCACATATCACCAGCAGTAGTATTCATCACATCGGATTGATCTTGAAATGGAAATGAATCTTTCTACATGAGGTAATAAGTCTGGGTATCATGGTATGTATCGCTCCGATTTTTAAAACATTCAAGCATATTTCATTTAATATTTCTAGATTTCATAACGTTTGCTTGACTTTATGCTCTTTGCCTTGTCCAAACCTGGGAAGGTCACATGGTTCCCTAGTAAGTTGTTTTCCTTTTAGGATAGGTTGTTAACTAGTGGATCTCTTAAGAGTCATCACTCATTCCCTCCATACTTACCATTTCCCATCTTTATCCCCTCCATCTATCCACATTTTTGGGCATTCGGGAAGGCTCCACTTGGAAAGGGTTGTACCTTACCTAATAGGAAGAAGGGGCTAAAGGCCCAGGGGGAAGTGTAGTTGGAAAATGTTAAGATCTGAATTTAAAACTTTGAGATGCTTCACCCAGGGATCCCTGAGAAATCACTAAAATTATTCTTAGCAAGAAAAGGGGACACACATATGAATAAAACACTCAAGGCATTTGTTGGTGGATAGGAGGTCTCAGCATGAGCTAGCCTATCATGACCATGAACATGTAGTGGTATGAAACTACCACTCAAATGGTCACCAAGCCAAGGTAGTGGCTCTTGGTTTCATGGCCAAGAGAAAGGGTGTCTCATCACGATCCAACCTTCTCATTTCCATTAATTGTTTTTGGGTTACATTGCCACTAGTTGGTCACCAAGCCAGGGTGGTGGCCATTAACTCTTTCCTTGCAACATGAAGAAAGAGATCTAAAAGAAGAAAGAAAAGATAAAAATAATAAATGGAAATAAGTGGGCTTGGAAACATTTGCATCCATGACAACGTGCAACTCACCCTCAACAAAGGCACCCATAGGTGAGTGTTACATTTCTCTGCTATCACATGCACCCCATGCCCAAAGTTTTTTTCCTCACCACCTCATACATTTGCATGATTTGGATCGAGCTCCACTAGGGAAATGACCTTGATTTAAGGGATACTGGCCCAATAGAACACCCTGAGACCATTCCAAACCCTAGACTTTTCAAGTTTCATAACATTTGAGCATTTTTTTGGGTTTAGGGGGGTTTAATGCACATTTTTGGGCGTTTTAATTATTTGAAGTAATTTACGTATTATGATGCCTATGACTTATGGACCCCTCAAGGTTGTGCTGGTTGTCTTTGTAGGAACTTTCACGGTGAACATGTACATGGAGAGATGACTAGCTCAGACCTTCATGAGGGCTCAAAGCCCATTTGATGGATGTTGAGACCCCAGCCAGGGGGTGGGATGAAGATGAATGGGTTCTTCCAAGAAGAAGAAGGGTGTTTCCATTGGAGGAACTTTGATGGACCTAGACCCAAGAGGATGTGTCTTTCCCACCTCAACACTAGCCTTTGGAGGCCTTGGACTTCACCCATACATCCCTGGATGTTTCTACATGAAATGGTTGTCACCTTGGGGGTAATCCTAAGGTTATTGGCATGTGTGTGAAGGTTTTTAGCCTTTGGAGGCCCAATGTTCCATGACAGAGTTCCAACGTCACCCTAGAAGGGCATGATGTCACCACTAGGAGGGTCTTTACATGCAAATTTGTTTTATTTTGTCCAAAATTTAATTTACTAAGAAACTGGTGAGGTCGGCCCTGATATTTTGACCTAAAATAATTAAAGGTCAAATTTTGGTATAAATAAACATAAAGTGACATTCATTTTATCATAACTCTCACTTGAGTGGAGGTCTGAAATTTTCTTCGTACTAAGGGTTATTGGTTGAAACAAGGAGGGCACTACTCTTTTAAGTCTTGTTTTTGGCACTTGGACAAATTTTATGAAGTTTTGTGGCAATCTTTCATAGTTTTAAATGATTATTCTTGGTCAAAGTAAGTAGATTTTTACTTTGTCATTGTAAATGGTTATGGTAATGGTTTTCTTTCTCATACAAGATTATGAAATTGCATGTTTTAATTAATGCTTGAAGTAATAAACTTAAAGTACTAACTTTCTTGCTTTTCATTTGCCTAGCTTTATTGAATTGATGTAGTAACTAGTGAAACCCTAGGGCCCTAAAGTGTTAGCTCTCTAGAGGTTTATACTAAGTTATTGTGCAAAATACTTTTCATCCATAAAAATCTAAGAAGAAGGAGATGTTAGGGGCTAGAAGTGCCTACACCCTAGCTTCCTCACTTCTTGAGGTCAAACCTGGGAGGACTTAAGTTGCTACTCCTCCTAGGTCTTTGTACCGCTTGGATTATGTGTAAAATCACTTGTTAGCATCCTTGAAGGAAGTCGCCTACTTGACTCCACTACCCTTAGAAAGGCACTAGTCAAACCCCACTCTTTGACAAGTGCCATTGTTTGCAGTTTAAATCATCCTACCAACCACCTTAAAACAACCCATAATTTGTAAAAGGAAAGTTCAATATATTCTCAAGTGTTTGTTCAATTGCCTTAGCAGAGTACATTTCTGAAGCTTGTTTACTGTTGTCATTACTTATATTCCATTGTTGTTACATTTAACTTAGACAACATATTTAAATCCAATTGTTGGTTGATATATTTAGAGAATTCACATAAGACAAAGTATTATCATTGATGCTTTAAATTCTTGTTCACATTTTTTGCACAAGTGTGTTCTCGTTCATACAAATTGTAGATATTATCATTTACTTATCTCTATCATCTACTTGTCATTTGCTGCATACATAGAGAGCCAACATATATTCATAAGTTTACTGTCTTGTTGAAGCATAATTATCATTTTTTATTGCCTTTAACGCTTGTTGTTGTATTGGTAAGGGTAAGGTACACTTTATCTTTATTTTGCTTCATTCTTCAAGACTTAAACTTGACTTGAGTGACCTAGAGAGAGGGGTAGTTTACTTATCATTTCTTTCCCTTCATCAACCCACTAGGTCTAGGGACATCTCCCTTGGAGAAGGTTTTTCCTCTTAAATAGAAAAGGGTATCATATTGGGGTGATAGTGACAGGATTACCCTCATGTTATGCCAATCTTGACCTACTTGACTTTAGGCTTAGGGAAAGTACATATTGTGTGATAACATTTTTGGCGTCGTTTCCGAGGAACACTGAGTCAATATTCCTCAACGACACTTTTTCGGTAATCTTTTACTCAAAGCCTTCACTTTATAAAGCTTACCTGGCGAATCCATTGAGGGTGATTCCCTCACTCCCTTTGATAATATTTAAGAGGTTACCTGTCGACTCTACTAACTTACTCTCTACTTCATGATACTTTCAAGACATGGGAACATGGCGCCCTGGGAACAATTGTATCCAGCTATTGTTTTTGAAAGTTTTCAAGGATACCCACATTATTTTGATATAAAATGGTTAAACAACTCTCTAATATTCGGAGGCCTCCCATTTACTCACATTGTAGAATTCTTGATGTATATAAGTGAGATAGAATTTGAAGGGGAGGATGTTCTGTTAAAATTGCTCATACTTTCCCTGTCGTCTTTTTTGCAAGATTGGATTAAGGGTTGTTGCAAAGATAAGGGTATATCATCTTTCATAGACCTCATCAGTAGGTTTATTGATTTTTTGAAACCACAATGCCAAACATATGAAGTTTCCCTTCAAAATATTACAATATCCCTAGAGGACGAAGTATTCACCACTGATATTGTGGAATATCTTAGGGATGTGTACCATACTCAATACCAATGACCCTTTGATATAGAAGGAGATATTTCTGAAGAAGGTTGTCAACCCCTTGAAGAGGACCAAGATTTTTCCCATGATTCAACACAATGCAATAAAGACTTGATTGAAGAAGTGAGTTATGAGGATGAAGCACTAGTATCCACTCCTCCATCCGATGAACCTCTCCAATATTCTATCTCTCCTACACAAGACGAAGAGAATGAGGTAAATCATTTTCTTTTCCAGGTTTTTGATGACACTTTTTTCTATGATTCAGAAGGAGAAGAAGTAAAGGAACCCTTGGAAAGGATAGGTCCTTCATTTTCTGATGAAGGTGAAAAGATGATTAAAGAGATGAGTCTTGGGGATGATGTATTGGATGCTCTTCCATTTGATGAAGTCATCCAAGCTTTTGACGCTCTTGCACAACAAGCAGTGAACATGATAAGTTATTTCCCTTTCCAATATTTTGATGATGCTTTATTTTTTGATTTGGAAGGTGAAGAAGTACTAGAGGAGCCCTTGGATGCATTAAATCCTTGACGTTATGATAAAGGTAGTGAGATGGTTGATAATATTGATAAGTTCATACATATTGGAAGACGTAAGTGGGATGTTATTGGTTTTGATGAGGATCCCATTTATGATATGGAAGGATATCTTCTAATGTTTCTTTTACAACAATCATATGATGTTCCTAATAATTTTGATGTTTGGCAACAAGATGATTCTATAATTACAAAATGTTTCCAAGCACCCAAGGATGATCCAGTGCAATGTTATCATGATGATTTTTGATCATACCTTGAGGATTTTGATGAGTATTCCCTTGATCACTTGGATTTATTCTATGAAGAATATTATCAACCATCGTTGTGCTCAAATTTTGATAAAGGTGAGGATGTTGCTTTCCTGAAGCATGATACTTGTGATAAGGTTGTCTATATCCCTCTGATTTCTTTACCTCGTTATGTCACTAAGGATGCATTTGGGGAACATGTCTCTTGTTTCAAGTTTTCTTTAGGAAAAAAATTTCCATTATAATTAAAGGGGAGGTTGAATTCCTTAAGAAGTTTATTATCTCAATCTTTCAATTTTCCCCTAAGAAGTTGTCAGTTTCCCTCTAAGTTCTTGTTAATCCCTTCTTAGACCCCAAGAAGTGATGACGTCCAAGGTATTCAACCCTCATACTCTTTGAGCCATCCCTTTGATTCCTTGACCTCTCATGATCCTTTTTCTGAGATGGATTGATCACTTTTCTGGAAGGGTGACTTGGCATGATTTTGTCCCTCACTCCCACCTCCATGAGATAGACTTTACGACATCCTATGATATAATGCATGCTCTAACTCATGTTATGTTGTGCTTGAATTTTCATTTTTTTGGTTTATGATGAAGTACATAGGCATGTATTATGAGGTATTCCTATGATAGTTTCACTGGTTATTTTACAACAACTAGAATTCAACCAACATGTAAGTAGAGGTAGATAGGAATTTGTATCCATTATACATACCATTGCATTTAATATTAGTATAGTTGTAGTTGCATTTGAATATTATTTTGTATCACTTGTATATATGTATGCTCAGT
>CBVK0100306368.1:0-14590 GCA_900067695.1 Picea abies | reverse complement strand
ATTAGTAGGAGGAGGTGAAGTGTTTTGAGTGGTAATGGTAGGAGTGGACTTAGGTTTGGATTGAATAGAAGGTTTACACATAGATTCTTTGGTAACATAACCAACCACACCATCGACAGTGTGAGATTTTGTATGAGGTATAGTAGTTGGATTAGTCAATGGACGAGGAGCCTATGGAATCCGATCATAGAATATGTCATATTATGAATAAATAAGGTCCAAATACTAAGCACGAGCAATATCTTGTTATTCATTTACAATGCTAGTCATAATGACATCACGAAATAGGAGGTAATAATGACTTAGTAAACCAATATGCCAACAATTGGTCTGGTACATTGGCTTTAATCAAATGATGTCATCGTCTCCATTCATGGATATGATCGGAAATATGATTCAATGTTGAATTTTGTAATGAGGTTAAAAGTTTTTTGCCAATTTCATAATGAATTGGCAGTTGGAAGTGAGTCAAAAAAGGTATTTCCAACGAATTAAATGATAAAACCACTGGAAAATATCACTCCTAGTAAGAGTGTGTTGAAAAATATGTCATAGGATAAAACCATCATTTAAGGAATTCGAACAATACCATAAATGATAAGTCATTATGTGATTTGATGGGACTTCTCTAGGTTTTCCATCGAACTTTGGAATATCACTTGGTAATTTGGCAGGGATAGGTGACCAAAAAGGAGAATGAAAAATGGGATCATTTATTAGTTGTGATAAGTCGTGTATGTCTAATGTTTATAGAAATGGTAACTGTCTATTAAACACAAGTTGTTGAAACGTGGGATATTGATAAGAAACGTAAGAATTACCTTCGAGGGGGGAGAATATCCATGTTGAGAATATGATTTTGTTACAAGCATCTGAGTTCCATCAAGATATGTTGAAGGAGGATGGTAAACTTGATAGGCTTGTCCCATAGTCGTTTTTGTACCAGTAGCATAAGATGAAGGAGCATATACTTGGAAAGTTTGGCCAATAGGCCCTTGAGTTCTACTAGCCCCACCAGTTTGAGGTATATTCAATGGGTGCTTTCCATTCCACCGAATCAAGCACTACTAAATATTTGGATACTAGTGGGTTGCATAAATCCTAATTGAGAGGGTGCTCCAGTGATGTTTCCTATATAAGGTGTCTAACCAAATAGGTGGTTAGTGACAGAAGGGAGGTTTTTGACCAATAGGAGTTTTTTGGTTCAAAAGGAGTATTTATCCCAGTTAATGGAGGTTTCTCCCAAATAGGAAAATATGGCCCTACAAAAGGTTTCCCCTAGTAGGAAATGATCCTACATTAGTTTGACTAACAATCAAAGACATGGATATCCCTACAAATGGTTGCATTAGTTTGACTAACAATCAAAGACATGGATATCCCTACAAATGGTTGACTAATGGTCAAGGACATGGATATTCCTACAGATGATTGAATTGGAACACTCATCCCACTCGTCAAACTAGGTTTTCAAAGAGATCTAGGAGCAACATTAGTTTTTGAGTTGTGTACCATACTTGGAATAGACATAATAGATGAACCAGGCATACTCGTTGACCAAGGAGGATAATGAAAAAGTGAGGCACTATTCGAAGCTCTGGAAAAGGTTCTACTTAGTGATTGATACCCAGTAGGTACGAGAGGTCCACCAAATTCATAAGATATACTAGGTCCATTTTGTACAAAAGTTCCACCCATAGTAAGAGGTGAGGTTTTCTTTTTGGTACTTCCTAATATAGCTTATGTAGATTTGAATTGATCCATTGTTGACCCAGTGAAAAAAGATGATGGTGTACATAAAAATGTAGTTCAATTATCATCAATTAGAGACTAATACTGAGCATTTTCTCGCCAAGGAGATACAGTTGGTGTAGGTAATTTAATAAGAAGAAGTCTTTCCAAGTCAATTATAGGTGGATTAAAATTCATACGAATCTCTTCCTAAATATATTCTACAGTAACAAGACTAGTGTCTGAAGGGATAGACTCTTAAGAACTAAATTGTATAGGAGTTAGTTCCAAACCATTTGAAATGATAGAGTTTCTAGGAGTTAGAGGTGATGGGATAGATATTGAAATTAGCGAAGGAAAATCATGTTGAGGAGTAGAAGGTGAAGGTACTAAAACTAAAATTAGTGAAAGAAGAAGATTATCAAGTATTTCAGGTTCAATAAGTTGAGGTTCAACAGGTTCAAGATCAACAATCTTTTCTCTTTCAACCTCTAGGTTCCTCAAGTTCTAAATTATTTGTTTTTACTACCTTATATTATTCTACTATTCCAAGTTGTTCTTTGTCTTTTGGTTGTAGTCTCGGGTTCTGATACCTCCAGTAGTTTTTTGTTTTATAGTTTCAAGTTGTGATACTTCTAGTAGTTCAGGGGTGAACCCTACATTCTACGAGAACAAAGAAGATGTTCTTCCACTACAAATTTTACTAATAATTTCCAATTATACCTATGGTCTACTAGGGAAAACAAACAACCCTCACTAAAAAAATTTTTAGGAAGAAAACATACAAAAAAGATCTTATCTCAATTACACACTAGTTGGTGATGAAATCCAACATCATAAAATTAATATGAGAAGGGGATAGGATTGAAATCCAACATCATGAAATCAATATGAAATCATGGAGAGTTAACATCAACACTTATTCCAAATCCATACAACTAATATAATGTTGGTTTACTACCAATTAAAAATATCAAATAAATGTTATTAGCGTTGATTTTATGACTGGTGTTTATTGAAGAGGAAAATGACATGGACAATATGATGTTTTGATTGACTTGAAATTATGCAAACATATGAAAATGAAACATTTCACTTCAATGAAATATATATTACGAGAGGGAGGAAACGTTTATATTCCCGAATGCACAATGTTTCAAATTTTCATAAATACCAAGATGTTCAATACTCAAAACAACTAAAAATTCCCTCCAACTAATGTAATGCAATATTTTTAACTTTTGTTTTCAAAGATAAATCTAAATAGAAAAGTAAAAAAAATAAATTAAAGAAAAAATTATCCAAGCAATATATATATTTTTTAGTTTTGAAATGAAGTATTCAATACAAAGAAAAAAAAACACTCTTTCCACTAAATAATTGAAAATAAAGGGCTTTGAGAAAAATAAGTAAGAGTCGGATTGAAAAAAACTCAGAGAGAGAGATACAGATTATAACCCTTTCGAAAGTAAGAGAAAATTGCAAAAACAAAGCTAGCAATCATGCAAAATATCAATAATCAAAACAATGGTCAAAACAAGCTTTAAAACTTTCAAGAAGACTGTTAGGAAAACCAAAAATTCATAACAAGAGTGAGATCCTAGATCTAAGAAGGAAAGAACAAATAAAATTTTATTTTTCTAAGAAGTGTTGTAGGCTACTATGTAACACAGTGCAACAAAAGAGAGTGTCACGTGCTACAAACCAATCCAATGTGACATTGTCACTGTGTTTCTCAAAAGGAGAGTGCGACAGTCAATAAAATATTGGAAAAAATAAAAAATATGGAAACCTTCTAGTGAATTTCTAGGTCTAACAATCGAACAATCTTAGGTAATGACTTAAAAATCTAAAACAAGGCAAGAAAGCAAGATGAGAGAAAAATTATGGAGGATTGATTCCCATTATTATCGCCAATTTTGTTGATGGAAAAATTAGTCAATGCGGACACAAACCAATATCCCTGGCTTGGGAACCCAAAGCTAGAACAAAAGAACACAAAACATATTACTTTCTTTAGATTCATATAATCGAAATAATGATAAGTAGTGACTCATACCTTTTTACTTAGGGTTTCCTGCTAATTGTAGCTCTTAGATTGATTCATAGCCTTTTGAATAAAAACTTGTATAAGAAAACAAGCTAACGAGTGAAAGAAACAAAAGTACTTCGAAAAATATTTAGAAATGACCAATGAGAAATGTAATAAAAACAATTAATCATGAACAATCTTTGGAGGAAAGAAAACATGTTAGTGCATTAATAATAGTGGAAGAGTTACAACCAGGGCCTTGGCACTAGTACATTTGGGTCAAATTCCGACGATGTGTTCGACGTAATTTCCACTTTATATTACTGGGAGAACGATAAACAATGGACCCCCTCAAACGTTGTTTCACATGATGTCTATTTTCCGATGACATAGATTTCGTCATTATTGTGACGTCTTGGAGGTGGCAAGATCGATGTCTTGAATGTGGCAAGACCAACATCTTGAACGTGGCAAGAGAGACATCTGGAACGTGGCAAGAGAGACATCTTGAATGTGGCAAGACCGACATCTTGAAGGTGGAAAGAGAGACGTCTAGAAAGTGGCAAGAGAGATGTTAAGAGGTATCATCTCCGACATGATTTCTATGGGAGTGACACTCCAAGATGTCACGATAGTGACTGTGTTGTAGGTATTTAAAAAAAAAATACAATATCAATACTGAGAGGGACAGGTACATTAACCTTTGCTAAGATACTAGCCATATCAATATTTAAATCTATATCATCGGTCTTAGGCAAGGTTGGTCGAGGAGGAGGAATAACTTCCAATGGTAAAGGGGGTCTTGTCTAGTGAGGTTTAGGATCACTAGGATATGTCTTGGGTGTGTTATCACACAAACTCACAATTGTTGAGCTAAAGTCCAAAAGCTCAAATGAAATCATGCGTAATAAGACTACAAAAATATACTAGAGAGTAAGTCCCTGTTTTTAGATAGGATCAAAATAATACTGTACTTTCTTGGGTAATTCGAAACAAGTGCCATCCAATACAAGATCCTATATACCAATGAGATAGTTGAGCAACAAAAATTCCAGAGCCTTCATTGAAACCTCTGACAATTTGTTTGACATTTAGCAGACAATTATATCATCAATAATACAACTTGAAGTCATTGCAGATATTGCTTTGTATCCTTTGGATAGCACAACAAATTCACACGTAGCATGCAAGTGTTCTGTATATATACATTGAGCAGAAGAGCAAATTCATAGAATGCAAATTGTAGCAATTCGAAACAACGATAACAGATTTGGACTCCAGATATACAACTCATAATTTCTCATGCCAAGACATTTGAAAATGCCAAACCATGTAAAATTCAATATCCCAATGGTTATAACAAGGGGTGAAAAAAGACAAATTTAAATACTTCAACAACTATAGCAGTTTTGGCCTGCAGATATACAACACATATATATTCCAAGTTTAGTTTCAAATAACAACCAATGTTACTATTATATACACAGCTAATCCATCTAGTTTCAAATAACAACCAATGTTAACTGTCATATACACAATTAATCCGTGTAGTAGATATATTAAGTGACTGAACATCACAGTCATTTTTCATATCATTTTTCGATAAAAAATGTTAGTCGGCCCTAAAAAGAATATTTTTCTACACCACCACCATATAAGTTGGCCAAATATATCTTAAGCCAATAAATCCCTGTCTTTCCTAATGGTCGACCCTCAGCAAATTCTAGAAGTCCTTGACACATGTATGAACCTAGATGATTTAAATACGGATGCACTGGGTAAGCACGCCCTCGAAAATCCAAGTTATGTGGATAGTAAAAACATTATTCGTCCTTCATTTTCCTTGCAACCTAATCCAGGCAAAGAACAATAACTTGAAATTACATACTAGCATCAAAGAATGTATGTAGAATTCTAGTAAGCTAGATGTAAGAGTATTGTGGAGTATCGTACAGTAAGTTTTAATTCTACATCACAACGTTGAGAGTGCCTTTCACTATTTGTCTCCTTTTCCTTCTTTAAACACTATTTCCAACATTTAATCTCTANNTGCCAAGCCATTTGCACTTCATCAACAAACCATGCTTGATGATGCACAAACAATACAAATCTCTACATTTGCTACACTTTTGTCTCAAGTATGTAAAATCATTGATACTATATTATACAAAACATCACAATCCATTTAAAATCATGGAAAATACTGAAAAAAGAAAACCAACTTACATCCTCCTGATCAATCAACTCTACAAGGCGACCTCCTCCTGCCCAAATCCTATCTACCACATCAAGAATTATTTTATTAATTCTCCATTTTGTTGAGCTAAGTGTATCCAATGCTTGCAAAGGGAAAAATAAAAACTCTTAAATATGTAGTCAAATCAGAATCCCTTGATATACATCAAAAAGAGAACAACAAAAAGTTGAGCTCAATAAGGTAATAGAAACCTTAGCTAATCAGGATTTAGAATGTTCTTTGAAACAGGTACAAATGAAATCCAAAAGGGAAATGAACATCTAACACACATTAAAGTGCCTCTACAAACCAGTGGGCCAACCACGCTCCACCTTGCATTCAAGCTATGTCTATAAGAATTGAGGTATGCGACAATAGCACACTAAATCCATACCTGATATACTCTTTGTATTTAGCTCCTTTGAACTCTCTTCATTGCTTGTCATTGCTGATTTGCCCCATGTATGCACATTACATAAGAAGGCAAGATTAAATAACCTCCCTTATCATACCTAGAATGAATTAGAGTAGTTGTTTTTAATACCATGCTCATTTCCAAAACAATCAACATACCAAAGCCAGTTCTATATAGTATTGATTACCAACAAACTGAATGGAACAAATTCAAATTAGAAACAACAATCCTATATTGAAACAACGGGGACAATATTAAAGCAAATAAAATCAAGACATACAATTATAAACTGCACTGGTTTTTCATTGGCTACAAGTTTTAATAGCAGGTTGAATGCTTGTAAAGTGAGCTGAAACTTTTGAGAGGCCTCTGTAGCATTTTTTTGTTTGTTGCCCCATTGGAAACAAATGGCAATTTTTATTTTCATACAAAATATTTTCTATTTTATTCCTTTGATCATCTTTGCAATACAGAAATTCATAAAATAGCCAAGATTTTTCCGAATTACAATATGCTTTGCTCATGCACTTTGTTAAGAGTAAGGCATCTGCCTGCACAACCCTCCAACAAACTCAAACATCACTGGTTTTTCTTATAACTGCAAATTTCCTTTCAAAACTTGATGAAGACAATAGGAATTTTATTATGCCAAAGCTCTTGTAGAACAAACTCATACCTTGTCCAAAGAATAGGTTTGACCAACATTGGCATGTAAGGGATCACCGTGTGCCTTGCCTGTAAAGGCAAATAAACATTTATAATAAGGAACAGTAAAAGAGTAATTCATTTTTAAAGATTTCTTTATTTCTTCTCAATGTCCTGTCAAAAGATATAAAATGGACATCTCAAGAGCTCACACTTTCTCAAACTCCTTAGTTCTGTAGGCAACCATCTATAGAAAAATAAAGTTTGATATCTTGAGAAACGTTTTCCAAAAATCTATTACTACTTAATGACCACATCAAAAATTAATCGTAGATGATTTAAATAATCCCTTAATAATATGGTCAGATTTTCAGCATACCGTTCTTTCAAGTCCCCTCTTCACCAGTGGATCACATTCTATAACACCAAATCTCTTCAAAACCTTCCTGAGTATAATAAAAACAGCAAAATATTTATGAATAGGGATTGTTATTCAAGATTAAATAACTTCCTCAACTAGACTTTACAAAAAGAAATAATAATAAATCATGGTGCAAGTAAATTACAGAGTAGTAAACTCAAAATTCATATAGGAAAGATTTCTTACGTGCCAATCATTACTGTCCTGAATGTGTACTTAAATGCAGGTCTAATTTCTGGAGGTCCTTCTGCGGATTGATCAACACGAGGTTATATGAGGGCTGCTTGTAATAGGAGCTCTATCAAAGGACTTCCCACCTAAGATACAGAACAATAAACATTATATATATTGAAATCAAAAAGAAAGTTTGGACAAAGTATTCTACATGATGTATTCTCAAAAGGCTATATACAATTGTTAATTCCTAGACAAAGTTGTGAATATAGTTCTATATTGAATGGATCTCATCTTGAACTAGGATATTAGTTTCTTGTGCAAAATATTCTTCTCAAGAAGACTAGAAGTATTGTCATATAAAGAACTAACTTCATTTTGAAGTATTCCATTAGTATCATGTAATGAATCAATGGCACTAGGAAGATTGGATTTAGTGTCCTACAATCAAGTAATTTCATTAGGTATTTCACTGTTATACTTCTAACACCGAAGTGAATTGGTGTGGTTACTTTGCTTAAAGACCATGAGATTTTATTTTTGAGAGGACTTAAAGAGATTTAGCCATGGGTAGTCAATGGTCAAAGTTTTAGACCAATGATTTAGATCTCCATTCTCAATTGTAGTTACATTCAATGCATATAATGAAGCCTATACAACCTTTGTGTGAAATTGGGTAAATCAACAGATTTGGACATGCAATGACAAAAGAAACAAACTAGTCATGAGAACAAATTGATTTCCTTCTATTACATTCATGCCACCACTAAAGCGTTTGGATTTACCTTACATATATAATTGGTCTAGTCATTGTGGTCAATGGAGGGAAACAGACAACACTAAATAGACTTATGGCAAGCTTCATTTGTGACAATCCAGTTTGATCAACTTCTACTTTTTTATTCTCTGCCTCTGACACTCTTTCCTTTGCCTTTGCTACATGTGGTTCTGTCATAATGATACTACGTGACACCGCATTCATTTTCTTGAGCCATCTAGATGGCTCAATGCTTGTGCATCATGCTCATTTTGCTCAATGCTTGGCGCATCATATTTGTTAGATGATAAATAATGTGTATCCAATAAACAAGATGCATCAAACATTTAGCTCACTGCATGGTGTTTAATATTTTTGAGGGTCAAGCATGCAAGAAAGCATGAATCAATCTGCATGAACATCACAACAAGACAAGATGTTGTTGCCTGATATTTGACTATTTATATGAGGAAGGAGCTAAAACAATTCATAATTCCAATGGATTACTTGAATTATCATGTGTTTAAAGAACTACTAGAGAAGGTCCAAGAGGAATTTGATTTCAACCACAAGAGAGCCCTCACTCTCCCATATGATCTTGTTGTTTTCGAGCATCTTACATGGATGCTAACTAAGCATGGTTGAGTTTGGAGCAACTCATCGACTTCGACTCCCATGAGACTATGTGGATCATCCGAGGCCAGATACATTTACTCCAATCAATTGGTTCTCCAAGCCTTGGCTCATAAATCCTTTTGTCAACACTTAAAATCCTACAAATCTCGGGAAGATTTTATTGTTTAGATTAACGATAGGAATTAATACATCTAAAGTGACTGGAATATTAGATGTGACTACAAAGCATGTGGTATCTAGCCGCTAAAACTTTTTTTTAATAACAATCATGAGAAATTTGTAATGACATGAGAAAGTGTGTCATTTTTGTGATTGATAGTCATGCTAAACAATGTGAGTGGTTAGATTTCATAATAAATATAACAATCAATTACATTTTACATGTATTTTTACACCGCTATGGTAAGCCTCTTCCTTTGCTTTGTAGAAAGACCTCTCAGTCCAGGAAGCCCTACAAGAGCATCTCTCAAAGGAGTGAGCTCCACAAGCTCCATGACTTCTCCCACAAACATCTGCAGTTATTGTAATAACAAAAATCTGAGTAAATGTCGCTTCCATAGTCTCATTAACAAGGAAAGAGATCTTCACTCTGAAGCACTGAATGCAAGGGGGGGAGAAATTTTGACCAACCATTCTAGTTTTCTTGTCAACCTCGCAAGAAAGACGAAGCCAAGTGGAAAAGACAAGTGATTCAAAGACTGTGACTTTTGGAGAGTGGATAACATTTTGTTCACAGTATCCTGAGATGTGAGAAAATGTTTCTTGCTTCTTGGGGAATCTAGAGATGCTTATATTCCCTTCTATATAGCCCCCTGATTTTCTTCCATCCAAAACATCCATTAGGGTAGTTTTTCCAGCACCACTAACTCCCATCAAGGATGTAAGTACCCCTGGTCTAAAGGATCCACTTACATTGCAAAGTAGTTCTAGTTTGTCTTGAGCCAAGCCTTCACTTTTCATCTCCTGTTACAAAATTAACATTAGTTCCAAATGCTCTAGTAAAGAGAACCTGGGTATGTCAAACTACTGTCAGATTAAAATTCAATTGGATGATTTGTAGATGTACATACACTTGGCATGTCAACATAATAGTTTATGTTCTCGAAAGCCATCAACAATGGGTGGAAAGGAAGGATCATTTCTTTCTTCTGTTGTGCCGAGACTTGAATGACACTGAATTCTCCATCACGTGTAGAATTGTCTTCAGAGGTTAGACTCTCTCTCCTCTCTGACAAGTAAGCATGACTGACAAAATTGTTAAATCTATGATTGAATAGTGCATGCTTTTTAATATACTTTCAAATATTTGGATGTGACTAGTTTATATAGTTTTCTAGATTGCATTATTTGCAGTTCAATTGTTTCATCCTTTCTTTCGAGCAAAATCTAAAACATAGTCTCAGTTAAGATCAACATAGAGGCTTTCTAACATCTTACAGAGAAGTTCTATAGTTCATTCAAGTTTCTCACTTCATTTTCTATCGCAAGATTAGAATCAGTTACAATTAGCAGTTTGTCACTTCATTGTCTCCATTGAAGACAATGAAGTGACAAACTGCTAATTGTAACTGATTGTTTCACTCTCTGGCTGAAACGATGAACTTTTAGCTTTGAGAAGTAGATTGAAACATTCACGAAAGGATTTCTGGAGAGATCATGACTTACCATTGGACTTTTTTTGAGATGTTAGTTCAACAGAATGATGTTTCTTTCCTTGGTTGCTTTCTCCAGTTCTATTTGCTTGCTTATCTTGAATAACATCTTCAGATATAACAGCCTACGAATTCCCCAAAGCTGTAGTTGGACGAGGTTTTATTAGATCTTCTTCAGATATAACATCCTGTGAATTCCCCAAAGCTGTAGTTGGACGAGGTTTTATTAGATCTCACTTTTTGGATGATTTGAATGTAAGAGAAATAGTAGCAGAAACCAAACATTATAATGCAATGCCAGACTTACGGTTCAGGAATGTTAAAGCAACAGTGTATAGAACATTGAAAAGCACACAGAACCTGATCAGTGCTCCAATGCCAATCCAATAAAATTTAGCTTCAGCAAATAATCCACGAGATTCTAGTAGAGCACATCCAACTGTTTCACTGGAGATGTTACTGATGGGCTGCACAAAGATAAAATATTTAGATGAAAGGCAATATTCAATATTTATTTCCTAGACTATGATGATAGGACACTCAATCAGCACATGATATCACTTACTTTATTCCATCTGGGAGCCAGAAATTCATTCACCGCTATGGCGTTTTGGCCATAGGACATCGGTGGGCACCAATATGCCCAAATCCACCAGCTAGGTATGTTCTCTATTCCAGAAACATGAATAAAATCAAGCATTTTGTGTAACCTGAATTCATTTAATTGAAAATCTCAGGATAGCTATAAAAGTTATTCTCTTTGGAGTAAATAATTATATTTGCATATGCTATACTGTCAAATACCTCTTCATACCACAAATCCTCCGAGAACAAACACAATAAGGAAATAAAATGATCCAAATGTTTGTGAGACAATCATGTTTCGATCCATTGAGGCTATGAATTTGAAAAGTGCCAACAACATCTGATGCATCATAAAGAGGAGGAAGAATCGCCTAAAGAACATGAAACAATCAAGGCAATGCCTGGGGTTACTCATTGAATATTTTAGTGTTCTGACAATCAAAACACAATTATGACGTGCCTGCTTTTTTTTTTTTTTTCATTGTTATGTTTTGGTGGAGGAGGATGTTAAATTTTGTTTCCGTTCATCCAGATTCCAATCATTTATTCATAGGTAACCATTTCATGTAAATGGGATTTGTAGTGCTGTTTTTATTTTAGACTACCTAGGAAGATTCAATGTCCATAATTAGATCAGTTCATCTGGTTGTATCCAATCTCACCTGCAGTCGCTTAAATGTTTTGAATTTGGAAATCAACGAAGAGATAATAGACTGTAAACTAATTTTTTCTTATTTATATTCATGTAAGGCAGCTTGCCAAAACTGAAAGCGACTTTAAATAATGCAAATACTGAGCATGGTACAAAATGTAGCTATACAGAAAAATACTTGGCTAGCACTTTTGGAAATTGACTTTTTTGCAGTTCTTTGTTGGGCATCTATTGCATATTATACAAGTTGAAGATGGCATATCAGATTACTTTTATATACAACAGCATAGTGAATTCTTTCATATTCCTATACATCTACAAAACAGGGGTGTTTGTGTGTGTGACTAATTCATAAATATATTAGTCAAAGTTCTCATTCTTCCAGCCATATCTACAGAATAGTCAAAAGATAAATGAATTTGTTTACTGATTGATTAATGGATCAGTAAGACTTCTCGTGCTCCTATCCATGTTTAATGAATGATATGGAAATTCATTTAGGTACAGAAGCTATAAGAATTACCTCTCGGCCTCTAGTGCAAAACCCATAACAGAGTATGTAACACAAACCCAAATCCCTGCTTCTAGCAAAGAGAGTGGAATCCTCATTATCCATATGGATAAAGAAAAAGCCCAACATGGATAGAACATAAGGTCTCTTTGCTTGTAGAAAACTGGAAGACGGGTAACTGTCATTGATAATTCTGGGAAACCATTGAACATTACATGGACTAGTCCAAAGAAGAGAGAACCCATGTATAGGTTTCCATCATTAATAGTCTGGTGATGCATTTCCATGTGTAAAAACATGGTCATTGCGATTGCCCCTAAAATTAAAACAATCAATCAGCAAATTGCCTTGACACTACTAAATTATGCAAATGCAAACTTTCTGTGGTGCCAAGGAACTATTCTTGCTTAGACCACCTGTGGTGACTCTCTTCTTCTAGCCCCGAGAGATTCCACGGTGCATCTGATATCCAACCATGTGTCTGCACAAATGTCCAAGCCCAGAATCTGGAAGAAACCAAAGACACTGCAACCTATGTGAATAATCTGTACTCCTAAAAAACCTGAAGCATTCGTATTCCATAAGCCTGAGATTTTGAAGAATAACCTTTAACACATAGTCCGTGACAAAGTTAGTTCGTTGTCCCTCAATTGCAGTTTCCTGTAACAATAACAAAAATCAAGTTCTGCAATATGTGAGAAATTCGAAATCTGAAGACTTTTGGGGGCCTACCTCAGCAGGCAAGATAGCTAGCTTGAATGGGAAAGATGGCCCACCTGGGACAAAACATGTCTTTCAGGATTTGAATCATGGTAACAAACACCCAGGTCTACCATCAAACCAAAACCCGATTGAGGAACACAAAGGTGTTCAAGATTTAATTGAGGAACTCTGAGTAGAACCATTTCTTTTTAGCAGATATGTCTACCTTCATGAAGACATCAACATCCAAATCCAGTTTGATGCCTGCCTACTTTTCACGTCTTGAAAGTTCTTGCAACATCTATGGAAGGTAGTGCATAAACACGGGCTCAATATTCAATAGAAAAAAGGTGTAACTTCGAGAAAAAACTAAACAAACACTCACCGTATCTTGCCCCGACACCTCGGCAACGCCCAGAGAAATCCAATGTTTCCCTTACTGTCATTTCACGAAGGTGCAAATCATGCTAGCTAGTATCAGCAGACGTTCTTTGAGGCACAAATTCATTTAATGAGAAACCTTGAGAATGTCCAATTAGGACGAGAAATTGTTTCTCTCTAAAAACCAGGGGTATCCATGTAATAAAACATTATTTCTTTTCAGAGGAGATTTTATAACCTGCAAGTCGACCAGAAAGTTTCCATGCAGTATGAATAAATGTCAGAATCTCCATTTGAAACTCTGCAGACGAGCTGAAAGACCAAAAAAGAACAATCCCATTGGAGTCTAAGGATGCAACAAGTTCAACTTCAATAACATGATGTATTTCCATCTGTATAATCCCGCGAGAGTGACCTTCTTTGTTTAGTATTTGACATCGGATACTCCATGGACTCTTCTTGCAATATTCTTCAGATCCTATAGTTTCTTCAAAAGAGGTGCCACTAGCAGCCAACAATGGGGGGCATCCATGTGACCAGCTGAAGATATTTTCTGGTAGCACCTCAAACAAGTCAGCTGATGAAGGTGGAGCTGACAACTTGCTTCCAATCCTCTGAACGAATTCTTTGACAAGAACAGAATAGGCTTGAGAATCTGAATGACTTCCAACTGATGGAAATTTCAACTTGTGGAGTGGAAGATCAGTTCCTTCCTTCCATAAATACACACATGGACACCAAAGAGGAGATGCATAATCAAGGCAATGCAAGGACCACCAAGAAAGAGAGGAATTAGGACCAACACCAAGAAACCATTCACAGTTACCAATGTTATTTCCTTTTGAGACACCATTGAAAGAGTTTGTTTCAGTTCTGGCCCTGTCTCGTTTTGTCTCAGCCACCAGATAACAAAGATTTTTGTTCTAAGCATTCCATTCAAACATCGATTGACTTCTATGTTAGAAAAACAGGACCGCGGAGCAATAAAATAAAACAAATGCAGAAACAAAAACACAGAAGACACACAATACAAGAGAGACACAGATTTACGTGGTTCACC